>ML677333.1:84120251-84323948 GCA_007922305.1 Dermatemys mawii
GAAGTGGGTATTAGCCCACGAAAGCTTATGCTCTAATACTTTAGTTAGTCTTTAAGGTGCCACAGGACTCTGTCACTTCTGCAGTTCCAGACTAACACGGCTACCCCTCTGATTCTTGCCTACTAGGAAAGGGCATTTATTTGCAAGTGTGTGGACAGCATCAACACCATGCATGAGAGTGAAAATTGCCATTGAAGTCCCTTCTGCCCACCCCAAAAGGTAAAACCTATAGAATACTAAATGGCTCAAGAGAGTAATAATACATAGAGAATCTGTAACATCTAGGTCACGAGTTCAAATGCAGCCCAAGTCACTAGTAACAAAAATTAGAATCGAGTTGGCTTACACAAAATCAGTTTGTCTCAGTCCAAATGTCAGTCACAAAACCCATGCTGTATCTATTCTGTAGACAGAGGTTAAGGCCAACATTTTCAAGTGTGATTAATAATTTGGGATGCCTCACTGGTGACATCTTAAAGAAGCCTGATTTTCAGAGGGCAGACAGGTCCCTCAGCGCTTTCTGAAAAATAAAGACCCTTTTTCAGGTTAAGCATTTTCAAACGGAGGTTTGAAAAAGCTTGGCCCTCTTCTCTAGGGTTTTGTCTGTACTTGAGATTTTTGTAAAATTCTCCCATTACTGCTATTGCACAGATGAATTTCCACCATCCTAGTAGTGGAAGAAGCCCTAGCGTAGACTAGCTATGCTCCAAGTTGGAGCTACACTAATGCCAGGGCAACACTGGAATTTACAAAAACTTCTATTTAGTCCCAGTCCAAGGGCACCACTCCAGCACAAAGATCACTTAGAAGGAAAAAAAATGGAAAGAAAAAAAAAAAAACTACACTGCAACTCAAAAAGTTATTACAGGGACATGATGGGTTATAACGCATGCTAGGAATGGGGAAGTCGTCTGATGATTTTCAACTGCACTTTGTATCTACACTGATTTGTAAGAGATAAAAGAAAACAAATCAGTTGTCCCCATACAAATCTCATGCTGTCGCCTCCTCCTCCCCTCAATCACAGCATTTCTCCCACAGGCCCTCTTATGGCCTTCAAAAATGCCTCTTCCCACTCCATTAAGCTTACATGACCCACATCCAGCTTTGCTGGCAACATTCCTGATGTAGGATCTCTTATGCAGACTGTTGTGCTCCATTCTACTCAAGTTTTGTGTACTCTGTGGCTTTCCCGGTCAAATGTGCATAATGAAGTCTGGGATACCTTGAACTGAAAAAGCACAAGTGACACGGAACTTCAAAAATAAAAACACCCCTTTTCTCCCCTAGAAAAGCCTACAGAACTTCCCCCAAGAATCCACAAAGCTAAAACATACTGGGATTTTTCAGCCACCAAATTGCCTTTAAAACTACCTCCCGGTTCTGGGCACAGTCCTGCGGATATACACTGCACAAGTCTACTAGAGCAGGGGTCTTCAAACTTCTTTCCACGGAGGAAAAAGTCTGACAGCCCCCTGGGATGGGTATGTCTGCAGAAATGCCACCACAAAACGCGGATGCTTCTGGCGGTGGCGGCATTTCAGCCGTCTAAAAATAGCCCGCCCGGGAGTTCGGTGGTCTCCCGGGCGGTCTCGGTGGCGGCGCCAAGGTCTTGTGCACCCCCAGGGGTGCACTCACCCCAGTTTCAAGACCACTGTACTAGAGGAATTGACAAGGGAGCACATAGTATCTAGAGTACAGCTAGAAATGTGCTGTTGAGATGAGAGAGGATGTGGTCTCAAACAACACCCTTCCAACAGCAGAGGATATCCTTAAGTTTTCCGACATCCTAGAGCAGAAAAATTTCTAGCTTTAATAAACAAAGTCTGAGCATTACATTCTGTAGCCATATAAACTTGCCACCTTTCAATTTAAAGTAAAACAAACAAGAGAAGATCAGTCTGATGAGTTTCTTGCAGCCAAGTTTTTTCCATCTTCTCTTACATGATGCGACAATATTGTTTGTTTTTGGTGTGCTGCTTCCTCACCACCAACTCTGAGTGCCAAGCCAGCTCCTGTAGCCACAAGAATGTGAAAAGAGCAGTATGACAGAAGAGTATAAAAGCTTAATTACTCTGGCAAGGGGAGAGGGCAAACAGAATATCACTTCACTAGGGACTGAAAAAGTTATAGGCCCTTTTAACCCTTAAGGAGAGCAACTTACTCAAACAAGCGATTAGGTGGTTAGAACCACTCTATGAAGAGCTGTGATCCTTTCAAATGAAGCAGGGTGAGGGACAACTGCAGAATTCCCAAGGCCTGAGTTTCAAGCTCTCAGGCATGCACTCGTATGCATAAAAATGAGAATGCAACTGCATGCCTAATTTGTTCAAGCAATTAAGTGAAAAAGTTACTCACCTTGTGCAGAAACAATGGTTCTTCCAGATGTGTCCCCCTATGGGTGGCCCCATTGTAGGTGCGTCTGCGTCCCCGTGCTGCTGATGGGAGAACTTCAGTAGCAATGTCCATTAGGCCCATGTATGCACTCTTTCTCCTTGTGCTGTGCCACGAGGCTCGTCAGTGCACGTGAGCTAACCATCCTCACTTCCTTCTCTACCACAGAGTCATGAAGTACTCCAAAGTACAGGGGAGGAGGGTGGGTTGTGGAACACCCACAGGGACACAAATCTCAAAGAACCATCATTACTCAACAAGGAAAGTAACAATTTCTTCAATGAGAGTCCCTATGGATACTCTATTATAGGTGACTACCAAGCTGCACCCCCCTTTTGAAGGGTTGGGACTTCAGAGTTGGGTCAGTCACAGATGACAGTACTGTGGAGCTAAAGATGGCATTAGAGGTGGAGTCCCCAGTGATCTGTGAAGGTGTGGGGGGACACCCACATCACCATTCTGCAGATCTCTGCAATAGGAACATCCTTAAAGGAGGCGACAGATGAGATCCATCTTGTGGAATTTGTATGGAGAGTCTGGAGGGGGTCATGTTACGAATTTGGTAGCACAGTCTGATGCAATCTGAGACCCACTTACAGTGTCTTTGGGCTGGTATTGCTGAGACCTTTGATCGTTCTACCATGGAGAGGAACAATTTAGGGGACTTCCTGAAGATTTGTGTCCTATAGAGGTAGGATGCATGGGCTCTCCTAACATCTAAGGCAGGAGTCAACATACCACTTCTGAAAGGTTGCCAAGTCTTCATTTATTCACTCTAATTTAAGGTTCTGCATGCCAGTATATATTTTAAAAAGTTTTTAGAAGGTCTCTTTCTATAAGTCTATAACAGATAACTAAACTATTATTGTATGTAAAGTAAATAAGGTTTTTAAAATGTTTAAGAAGCTTCATTTAAAATTAAACTAAAATTCAGAGCTCCCTGGATCAGTGGCCAGGACCCAGGCCAGTGCCACTGAATCAGCTTGCGTGCTGCCTTTAGCACACATGCCATAGGTTGCATACCCCTGATCTAAGGTATGCAGTATGGCCTCGCTGTTGCCACGGTGAGGCTTGGAGTAGAAAATGGGAAAGCAGATAAATGGATTCATATGAAAGGAGGATGTTACCTTAGGAATGAACTTTGGATGTGGCCTGAGTGTAACCTTGCTTGGGAAGAATACTGTGTAAGGGTGATGCACGATCAAGGCTGCTCTCTCTCCTATTCTTCTAGCCGAGGTGCTTGCTATCAGAAAGGCCATTTTCACCAATAGGTACATCAGCAAACAGGTAGCCAGAGGCTCAAAGGGGGAGCTGGTCAGCCCTTTTAGTACCGGTTTAGATTCCACGAGGAGTAGGAAGTCAAGGCGGATGGAAGAGGTTAGTTATACCCTTAAGGAACCTTTCGGTGGTTGAATGTGATAGTACTGAGTATCCCTCTGTGGGTCAATGAAACATTGTGATGGCTGCTAAGTGGACCCTGACAGAGTTCAGGGATGACCCCAATTTTTAATGGTCAGAGCATATTCCAGAATATACGGAAGAGCTGCTGACACTGGAAATATTTGTTAGAATGTGCATCAAATCTGAAACCACTTCTGCAGGTAAATGCATTGGGTGAAGGACTTTCTACTGTGTAGCAGAACTTCTTGCACCTCCCTTCAGCATGACCTTTCTAGGTGCTGGAACCATGTAGGAGCCAAGCTTTGAGGCAGAAAAGCCCAAGTTGGGATGTACGGTACGCCTTTTGTCCTGTGAGCGGAGGTACAGAGAGTTTGATCAGCAACTACATCATGAGCTGCATCAGGTAAGGGCACCAAAAAGAAGAATAGATTCTGTTCTTTCATCAACCTCTGTTGCGTGGATGGGGGAAATTCGCCAGACAAGGGTATGTCTGCCTGTCTGGGCTTCGAAGTGCCGTACTTGGAGCAAGGCAACCCCAGTCACGGACAAGCACATCTGCTGCCTCAGTGAGGGCCACATTCAGCAGAAGTGCTCCCTCTGCCATCAGCTCCACCTGAGATCCCATTAGGGCAGAGAGCGCCTCCAAAAATCATCTTTATGGAAGCAGCTCTCTGAAGCAAATGAGTCTTCCCCTCTACCTTAGACTTTGAAGGATGGGGGAGTCCTCTCAGAGGTTAAAAAGAGTGGGAAGTCCCCTCCATGAGAGCAGGCATAGCTGAAAGCAATTGCCATCTCACTTGGTATCCCCAGCACTGAGACCACAATCCAGCACCCATGCCTCACAGTGAGTGTCAATATCTGGTACTGTTGATAGGCCCATGGACCCTGTGGGCATGGACACTGAATCTTCGGTACCGAGAAATTCTCCAGGTATGTGTGTTTAGCACTGGTAATGCCAGCGATAATAGCCAACCAGGCATTGAAGGCACCAGTACAGACGAGATCTCTATCTCACCCAATACCGGGACAGTCGGTATCAGTAGAATTCCATCAAGCTGGAGTTTAAAAAGCAAATGTATGTCCCTTTAAAATTTCAGTCAAGTAAAGTATCTGTTCCCCAGCAAGTACAACTCTGTTTTCTCCCCCTTTAACATATAGAAAGCCAGAGATACTCAATTTGATTCTTTTTTGAAGTTCATTTTCTGATAGAGCACCCTTTTAATCCAACTTTTTCTTTTTAAAGTTTTTTCTGCCCCATCTATCTATCTATTGAGTAGGGTATTTCAGGCAGGACCAAAAGCAACAAACACACATGCTTAGAGGGGAGTCCTTCATCCTTTTCCTCAGAGCACACACTTGCCCGCTGTCTCTTCAGTTACTGTACTGCTACAGAGGTTACGGGTAAACACCCTTTTGAAAAGGCTAGGGGGAGGATACACAATCGAAGCTCAAAACTGATTTCGCACAATGAACTGTCAAATGCACAATGTAAACAAACAGGGAAAAAAATAGATTTACTCCAAATCCCACAAACTATTTTAAGTATCCCACTACAGCAACAGACAACATTTACAGATGGAAGTTATTTTCAAGTTGACAGTGTTCTTTTTAATATCATTAGCTCTCATCCTTCAGTGTGGTCCTCCTTTAGATTTTCTTTGATGTCCTTCCCATGACGACTCAGACTCTCCTGAATTCAGTGGCTGGATAGGCCTAGAAAAATCTTAGAGATTGACAATCTGGTGACCGTTTAAGGAGAAAGATGCTTCAAAGGCAACTACCTTTCTTCCTTTGTGGTGGAGGGGAGGGGGTCACAAGAGTTCTTGTGGTATGCAGTCAGATCAGAGGACACTCTTGAAAAAGAGGTCCAGAAGAGAACCATACGAGACAGGACTGGGGGAAAGGACAATCTTTTATAAAGTCTCAGAGTGGGTAAAAAAGATCCTGACAAGGCCACATTGTGGGGTATAAGCCTAGAGAAGTCAGTTGCCAGGTCACATAGGAGCAGATCATGGGAGACAGAAGCAGTAGTCTTCATAAAATTATGTTTCTAACAGTAATTATGGATTATTATTTTTTGGCTTTTTAATTCAGGGGTTGGGGGGGAAAAAGTCACTTCAGCACAAAATACCAGAATGCATTAATGCATAAAACTACATCTGAAGGACCTGGGGAGACCTTCTCCTTCATATGAAAAGTGAAAGCGTTAGCAAAGCCATGAAAAGCTGACTGACATCCAAACATGAAGCAGAAACATTGGAGCACAAAATTAAAGCTGATTTGATACAATAACTCCTTTCCTAAAACTCAAAAACGACATTAAGATGTCTGCTTGGTCATCATCCAAGACCCAGGAACACCTCTCGCAAAAACTCCCTCTACCCAAAAAAAGAACAAGGACATTTTAGTTACAGCATATGAACTCTGTCTAATGCATTAACTTGAGCTGTACTACACAAAGTATTTCCAGAAAATGGGTCTGAGGTCAAAACTTTTGTCTACAAAGGAAATTGGGAGGAAATTGTAGTAGATAAAACACAGCTTTAGGTTCTGGCAGTCATCCAGCTTTGTTTTATTCTATTATAATAGTAAGGGGAAAAATGCCTTAGGGTGCTTGCCACATCCATTATTTCACTCAGGCCAGTATACAGTACATTTACTACTTCACCAGACTTTCTCCCCTGCCTGACACACTATATTCTACCCTCAAGGCAGGAGTTATGTTTCAGTTCTTCCGTTAATCTTCACTTAATGTTAAAAAATGTTGATATACAAAAATATTTAGGAAAAAAGCCTTTGCTATTGTACAAATGTTTTGACTGAAGCATTTGAACAAAATATTTATAAAATTCTGTTGCTTTGTTATAGGGTATCCTGTTTGTACTTGATTAAACCAATGACAAATGATCTCTGTACCATCTTTCTGAAACAAGAATAGCACATTTCACGTGGAGTAAAAGCTCTGTCCATGTTAAGAAGAACACACTCTGTGCAGCAAACATTACATAATGAATGGAATGTAGGCCAGTAAAAGCAAAAGAGCTGAGCATTCTTTCCCACCATTCTCAGTGATGTAATTGTATATATCTCTGGCTCTAGCTCATTGAATACATGTTTGATGTAATGCTAAGTCAAAATCATGGCTTTTAAACAAACTGTATCTGTAATACTGTACCACCAATGTAGACAGCAATTTATGCATTCATTCTAGAGCAGATTTTTATTTAAAACCCATACATACAATTATACAACAGGAATGAGGGGAAACAGCTGAAATTTCAGATACCATGATTTTTTTTTAGTCCTCCTGTTCTGTAGTCCTACCATCAAAATATTCCTTAAATCATTTTTTAAAAGTCTCTATAAATTATCTTCAAAAGTACAGAGAGTTCTATAGTTTTGCTAGTTTACAAAGAAGAGATGTGGCTAGTCTAGAATCAAACAATTAACAGCTGCCATTTCCACAATGTCATTTTTTATGACCAATGCACTATACTTGGAAGTTATTTTTTCAGCGATGTGTACAGCGATAGGAACCACATGATTTTACCTCAGTGCCACTCAAATTACTTCATTCTTTAAATATAACCTGTAATTTAGTAAAGGGGTTCTCAAACTGGGGGTCATGAGAAGGTTATTACATTGCGGGGGTGGGTCATGAGCTGTCAGCCTCCACCCCAAACCCTGCTTTGCATCATCCAACAACATTTATAACAGTGTTAAATATATAAAAATGTTTAATTTATAATTGGGATTGCACTCAGGCTTGCTGTGTAAAAGTGATCACCAGTACAGAAGTTTGAGAACCACTGATTTAGTATGTTAAACAGGAGGAAAAAATATATAGACTACTGAGATGGCACTGTTTTCAATTAAACAAATAAACAATCTTCTACAGTTTTGTTTTCAACACAATATGTTTCTTAACTCATCTGTATCTTCACTATGTTACTTACCAGTGCACAGAGAAGATCCACCGCCTCCAGAACCAGCTCCTGGTGTCCAATTCGTGAGATACCCAGCTCTTCAAGATCTTGATGGGAAATCCGTAATAGCTGTTCACCATTTATCTTCTCCCGTTCAAATTTGGGGACATACTGCTGCAGGCAATCATCCAGGCCTATCAAGAGAGTGAAAGACAAACCAATTAGAATCCTTGTTTAACTGTAAACAGCATAAAAAACTGCTGTCACCAATATACGTAGAATTATATTACGTAGAATATATTATCAAGCAATTATAATACGTAGAATTATACTTAGAATTATATTATCAAGCAAACACCACCTAACATCATACTGGCGAAAAAGGGAACAGGCGCACCAAGTAGTCTGGTCTGCAAAACAGACACATGCCTAACTTGGAAAATGCTCTCAACTGGGGGCATACTCCTGGAGCATGCAAACTAGATATATGCCCCTTAATTTAAGATTCGTGTAGAGCTGTGGAGGACTGCACTTCTTATTGGGATATTTTCAATTGAGGAACAAGGCCTGCTGCAACTGGTGTTCAGTCCACCCTGAATGGGTTATTAGGATTGATCCAAGACCCTTACAGAAGAACAGAGCAAGTAACAATCTGTACTATTTAGCAGTCAAGATAAGAGATGTGCTTTATAGGAAGCAAGAAAAATCAAGGCCCGTCGTACTTTGAAAAAAAGTCCAGTTTTAAAAAAAAACAAACATACCACACTGAAGGGAAGAAAAGCAACATAAAGTCAAAGTAATCAAGATGCTTGACACGTGTCAATATTTCCATGATTTATAGGAGACAAATGCCATTTATGATCATTCCCTGAATCATCCATTTCCCTCACTGCAAAAGTTGAAGGCCCACAGTCAACATGAAATCTAGTTAGCGCTTTTTTTTTTTTTAAAATATAAAATATAAAAACAAACAACGTATTTAAAAGTAGTTCCAGGTAAGACACTTGCTGTCTGAGTTCTCTTATTGATTTACACAATTATAATTTTCCTAGTTTTGCAAAATAAATTCCTTCTCTTGTTGCTGCATGTGAGATCTTTAAAAACAGAGGAAACTGACTATGAAAAAGGAACCAATGAAAATCACTTCTTCTCTAATCCCTGACAATTATAACAATCTTAGATGCTAGCTGTAAGAATAAAAGGTAAAAAAAATATCTACACAGAAGTGTTTTTAAAGTTGATGGGTCCTCTTAATGCCCTTCTCCAATTTGTAGACATAATTAAACAGAATAAAGGAAAACAAATCACACTGACTTAGTCAGCTTTATACAGATGCATCAGTGTGACTAAAAATACACACCTAGACACAAGAACTACATATTTGAAATATATATGCAACATATACTGTAAATGTTGACAAGAACGTATCAATATGTTTTCAAAAGTTTAGTGTTAACATTTTCCTTCTTCATTGAGATTGGAGTGGGGGTTTCACACATCACCAATGGAAACAGTAATAATATCCTGAACTAAAAAGAATGAGGAAAGATGAGAGTACTGAGTACATTCATCAACTTGCGAGAGGTGACAGAAAACCAAGTATTACAAATATATTGGCTTACCACATCCATATCTGTGAGAAAATGAAAGAGGACTTTGCAAGTCAAATGCAATGTGTTCATACAATAGCAGCAAAGTGTAAAGTGACTACTGCCATACAATTTCTAGCCACAGGATCCTTGCAAATTGCAAGCTCTTGTGGGCGAGAACTCCTTGAATGCACTCAGCTTGATCAGATGGCACCTTACTAGCCACGAACAGCAGCACTGAGCACCACTGGGATTAGGCAGTCTTTCCCCTTCCAAGAACTGTGCATGCTTAGTTGTTCCAATATGTCAAATTCTGATTTCAGTGAAGTTACTCTAAATGTATGCCACTATAATTTAGGGGAAAAAATGTAGCTCATCTGGAAAAATAAGCTATTTTTCTTCAGAGTAATTAGAACTCCTCTTGCATCTCATAAAATCCAATTCAGAATATGAAGGTGGAAAGAGTCTATTGTCAATGTTATAAATCCACTTCAAATATGTCTCTAGAACAGTGATCCCTAAACTGTGGGGTGCACCACCATGGGGGGAGGGGGAGGGAGAACAGAGGAATGTTCAGGGGGCATGCAGCAGGGTCTGGTTCAGCTACCATGGGGGACAAGGGGGCACGTGATGGGGTCCATGTCAGTCTCCATAGGGGGTGGGGTCACGCAACAGGGCCCAGGTCAGCCCCAGCCTAACTCTAGGCCAGGCCACAGCTAAAGCTCCACTCCACCCTCTGCTCCAACTGCTGACTAGTTCTGCCCTCATTCCCACTTCAGCCCCCAGCTCCACCTTCAGCCCAACCTCCTCTGCTGAGCCAAATGGGGGGTTGACAGATTCCATTACTGGGAAGGGGTGGGGTCACACCAAGACAAGTATGGACACCACTGCTCTAGAACTTCAAGTAGCAGTGAGCAAGGTATAGGATATGGAAAAAGAGTTTATAATAGATAATGATTATATGTGATATAGCTTTCTAATGTGCTTACTAAAAACCAAAGAGGCTAGACATAAGAGCTAACCTCTTTTCCAGTTATTTAAAAAAAATCCTAGTCAGGTTCATGTTACTAACATCCTGAAAATCCTCCAAAGAATCCCAAAGTATCTATTTAAAATGTACACATCTCTCCTCTTACTTTTGGGAGATGTGGGGATGTGCAATAGATCCTTAGACCAGTCTAGACTCTCTTGTCTACAATAGCCTTTCATCACCACTCAAAACATCTCAGGAGTTACTTGATATGCTGTATCCATGCAAGAAAAATTAGGACAATATTTGAATCTACAGAGTCATACGGATACCAGGCTTTAGACGATTAGCTAGTTTCCAGTCTCAATTTGTCATGATTAAGGAGGTCATTCTGAATCATAAAAACAAATTTATAGAACTGTTAAAAGGAAAATGTAAAACTGGGTCCCAGCCTTAGCCAACAGTTCACTGTGCGGGGGCAATTAAAATTTCCACTATTTAAAAAGACCAGTCACTCAGCTATGAAAAAGTTTGACTCTAGGAACACTGAGGACAAAAAGGTTTGTCAACACAACAGGAACACACATATATGCAACAGTGATTTGTTTTGCTTAATCTGTATGCTGTGCAGATATCAGAAAATTTAAGTAGGACATACCATGTAAACAGACTGAAAACTTACAAACTAGTACCTAGTTTCCCTTCTGTAAAACAAATCATCTGATATGCTAAAGCCACTAACACCAATATAGCATCTGGCTGTAAAAGAATAGCTGAACTCTACTGCTAGCTGGAGAAACCAGTTAAGTGGACACTTAACACTTTGAATAGCATTTTAGGTCTCACCTTGACTGCCAAAACCTTATCTATTTCCTTGTCACTCTCAAGCAAACATTCTGACATGGTAAAAATCTGACCTTCACAACTGAGGATATTCCAGTCTTACTCTGCTCCATTACTTCAGCATTTACTGCAGCACTGACACCTACCATTGGGAAACCATCGCAGAGGGGAAACACACCCCTCTCTCTCAAGCCAATCCTCTACTGGTTTTAAAGAATGTCAATCCCTGGCTAAGAGCATCACCTATCCCTTGTTTTGGTGATACCATAATGTCGGATTCTTATATTTGATATTATGTTTTCATTATTATCATCATCATCGTCATTTAACCCCATTAATTCATTTTCTTAACTCCACGAATGAAGGGACTGAAAGTCGTAAAGGTTAGAGGGACCATGTGGCATCATTAAGGCTGGTGGGGGTGACAGAATAAGGAAACAGCAAGTAGATATAGGGGCACCATTGGAGGTACATGGAAAAGGAAACAGGACCTAGAAAATCTGCAAGCCAGCTCTGTGAAGCTACAGAAGCAGCTCAGACTGAAGTAGCTGAGTGCCATAGGGTAGAAGACATATTAGAGGCAAGTGCTACACAGCCAGCACATGGGGAGAGGTGATGATTTTACTGCTGCTTCTCCCCATGGAGCTAAAGTAGCGCCCCCTTCTTACAGCTCCCTGCTGTTTGCCTCTGCCTCCCCAGGCAGAGCTAACATTTGGAAGCTGCGGGGAGGGGCTGCTGAGGGCAAGGGGGGGTGACAAGCTGTTATGGGGGTTAACCTTTAAACTGTGCTCCTCACACCTCCACACACTCACTCTCAGGCGGCACCAGTCGTCTCTGATCCCTAAGTCTCACTACCCGGCTACAGGGCAGAAACCCCGAGTCTTCCCCCTCTCCTCCTGGTAAGTGAACAATGGGGGGGGGGAGTGATATTGGGGCACCTCACAAGCTGCACTTTCATTGTAAAAGAGCCACATGCAGCTTGCAGTTTGCCCACCACTGATAAAACATATCTTCTTGACGAGCACTGGCCTCCTTATCATTTTGAATTAAATGAATGGCTATCCAGACTGAATTACCTCTCACCCCTTAGACTACATCTATAACAAGCAGGCTTAGCCAACAGAGTACCAAGAATGCATGGGCCTTGTCTACACTGGTGCTCCAACCATTGCTACAACTGATGAAGCAGCATCTGTGGTAGTACAGCAGTTGAGGCAGTCTTTCTGGATAGTATGCATTGGCAGGGCAGTAGAGGGAAACCTGCATTCCTAAGTCCCACGTTGTACCTATAGGACTTTTTTTTTTTAAACAGAGAACAGGTTTGATGATGCAGAGCCTTAGACAAATAACTTTTTTGTTATTGTAAAAAAGAAACTATTTACCCTTTTCATAGCTTTGTTATTTAATAGAACTAAATACATTGATATTTACCACCACAGAAGGATAAGATCCTTCCATAATCTGAAATAATTTATTAAAAACAAAAAGGGCTAAAGGTTTTATATTGAACTGTAGCATGACAATTTAAATGAGAAAGATACAGCCACAGTTTCACACTCCAGTGAAAAGGGCTAGCAAACCTTAGGCCCTGTAAATAATGCTATGAAAAACAGACAGGGGTGAACTGTGCAGCTATTCATGCAGGTTTTCATCCAAGTTGTGATATAGACAGCAAGCAGCAATGTATTCTGGGACTTCTAGGTCCAGATTGAAGCATCATTGCTAACTGCAGAATTTTCACTAACAAGACAAACTTGTATTCAATAGAGGCAGACAGTACCAGAGCACAACACTGTACTGAGTGAAAGACATTCCTGGGAGAAATGATGATTTAAAGACCTGTGGCCTATTCCCAGGGAAATCTTGGCTAAAGCTCAACCAGAACTCATTTTTAAAATCATTCACTTTCAGAGAAATCAAACATAACATTATGAGAGCCCTGGGCCTTTTTGTTATCTTCAGCTAGTGTTATAAGTCATTTCAATTATTTTCCATAGGGATTTTCCTGTTATTTATGGCCTAGTTTTAAGATTTAGAATTACAAGCAAAATGGAACTCTAATATCTAGAAAGCTATATAAATAGAAAAATGAACCGTCTTGTCAAATCAGTGTTTAAAAAAGGTAACGATGTAACTTACTTTGGCTTTAACCAGAATAACTTGATAAAAACATTTGGCATGAAGATATGGATTAAGAGCCAACCATGAACTTTCGTCACACTTGACATTGAAAAATAGGTCATACCACCACCACAAATGTAATAGTACAAGATGTAAAATGCAGCTGTGTACATTTGCAAGAAACCATTCTCAATACTTTCAGTGTATAGCTATTGCTCCTAGAGAGAGACATTGTAGTACACACCCATATATCCCAAGGACTTCAGAAGCCAAAAAACCTGTCAATTTCATGCATCCTGCATAAAGATCACTCCCAATCATTATATCTGCAAATACTGGGGGTTTTTTGGTTTTATTTAGCAAGTGCATACACAAAGACAGACACATACATGTTCCCCAGTATGAGAAAGCAGGGATTTCTAAAACCCATGCTATGCTATTCATCTTATTCCTCAGACCAAACAGCATTGTGGGTAACATTTGGGCTTGATCAAGAAATTACTGAGTGAAATGACCTGTATTATGCAGAAGATCAGATTAGAGGATAATGATCCCTTCAGGCCTTAAAATCTATTAATGTTTTACATATATTTATAAGATTGTATTTACCTGTTACAAGTTGTACACAGTGACACAAAGATGGCCAGAGTTACGTACATTATACGGTAATTGTTTTAAATGAGAAAGGTCATTTGTTCAAAATGCAACTTAGTCATATGAAAACCAACAAAGCGGCACCATGTATCATTGCAGTGGGAACATCAAGAAGAGCATCAGAAGAGAACTAAAGACAACTCTACAAGCTGCTCAGTTCCTTCCCACATATCGCTCTCTCTTTCTCTCTCCTTTTGAGGTTTAAAAGGCAGCTAGCAAGGATAGCAATCTTAGGGACATGCATGATTTCCCTCATTACAGTAATTCCTTTAAACACAAGTGCAGGCAAAATTGTCAAGGTTAGTCAAATAATATTAAGCACTGTGACAAAGCTCAAAGTTTGTACTTGTGGGTCCTTCACTTCCTGGCAGATTTAAGGGCCTCAGAAACTCATCTAGGCCCCAGAGTGACCTCCCTTTCTCAGTATAATTGGCAAGAGTCACCGCCTAGTGAGTTGCCTTCATCACAGGCCAGCATGGAAGATGGAAAAAACGGGGGAGCCCAGGCCCGCCCTCTACTCCGGACTCCAGCCCAGGGACCCTAATAGTATCAGCTAAGATGGCTGACCTTTTATCCATAAAAAACAATACAATTCCCTGGGCTACTTCCCCACAGCATCCCCACTTCAAATTCCACTTCACCCTTACCTCAGGGCCTCCTTCTGTATATGTTGTCCACCACTCAGTCTCACCAACAGCACAACCTCCTTCCACAGCTCCTGACACCCACAGTCCACCTGACTAACTGGGAAGTTTTTATCTGGTTTCAGCCAGTCCCTGATTGGCTTCAGGTGTCCCAATCAGGCTAGCTGTTTCTACTCCTTTCTAAAAGGTTCTTAATTGGCCTTAAGTGTCTTGATTGGCCTGGAATAGCCTTTGTTTGGCTATCCAGGGAACAGGTACCTGCACATCCTGAGACTAATATACCTGCCTTCCAGCACTCTCTTATATCCTTCTGGACTGACTCCGTCACAGCACCTGAATGCACCATACTTTAGGTACCTATTATGTGGCCCGACTTTCAGAGCATCTGGTCACCCAACCCATAGCCTTTGTCTAGACCAGTGGTGCTCAACTCTGGTCCACCGCTTGTTCAGAGAAAGCCCCTGGCATGCTGGGCCAGTTTGTGTACCTGCTGCCTCCACAGGTTTGGCTGATCGCGGCTCCCACTGGCCGCAGCTCATCACTCCAAGCCAATGGAGGCTGCAGAAAGTGGCAGACAGCACATCCCTCAGTCCGTGCCGCTTCCCGCAGCCCCCATTGGCCAGGAGCAGCGAACTACAACCAGTGGGAACCACGATCAGCTGAACGTGTAGAGACAGCAGGTACACAAACCGGCCCCGTGCACTGGGGCTTCCCCTGAACAAGTGGTGGGCCAGAGTTGAGAATCACTGGTCTAGGGAGAAGTGGATGCATTAGGTTGGGTTTAGTTAATACATGCTAACTAAAGCTGACCTAACCTCAACCTTTTTCCTAGTGCAGTTGTAGGAAAGTTTAGGTCAGGATTAGCAGAACATATTAACTAAGTCTGACTTAAAGTTGGCCACTCTGCCTAGTCGAGACAAAACCATTGAATAGTAGGTCACTTAAATAGCTTTAGGCACCAAGGTTGAAAATGGCTCAGTGAGGTGGAAAAGGTGAGTGTTCCCTCTAAGGATTAACCACTCAAACTTGAGGAGGCAGACTCTTCCCTGAGATACTGGATACTCAACTTGCAACAGGCAGAAGCACAGGAATTATGAACAAGGCCCACAACCACGTCTCAAAGTGCTGGCAGCAGGATGTGCTGCTGGCAGCTCTTCAATGCTAACTCCTCACTAATTCCAGCCTCCGACAAAACCGGGGTAATTGACTAGAGCAGTGGTGCCCAAACTTTTCCTGTCGCACCCCCACTCCCCGGTAATGGAATGGGGGGGGGGCCCACACCACCCTCCATTACTGCACATTACTGAGTTGGTTCAGCAGGGGAGCTTGGGTTGATGGCGGAGATGGGAACTGAACTGGGGGCAGAAGAGGAGCTGGGGCTAACGGTGGAGCTTCCCACCAACCCAGGCCCCATCGCACATATAGCCTCCACCCCCAGTTCAGGGACCACTGGACTAGACAGAGAAAGAGAGAGTCAGACGTATTACTAAGCATGTAGTAACACACACATGCACATGATGCAGATTTTTCCTCATGTCAAGTGTTTGTATCGAGATTTAAATTTCATTGGATGGGGAGGCTTTATGAATATACATTCTTGGGCTGAGTCACTTAACCGCTAGATCTGGCATTTCTCTAATTTTTATATTTAGCTACATACAGCTAAATCTTAACCTTTCCACACGTTAACAAGTTTGCTAAACTAAATTTGATAAATCAGATGAAAGCGAAGTGTGTCCACGTGTTCACAGCAGACACCTGGGCACTTCTATTTTCAACAAAAACCACTTACAAAAGCCAGCATTCACCAAATGCATGCAATTACACTAAAATAAAAGTATACCTGCGGTGCATAGGCAAGCCCAGGCAGTCTCATAACCAACACCACAAAGTGGCATTGCTGACAGCATTATATGCGACTGTAGATTAAAAAACAAAAGTTAAGACACACACAACCTTATTTGTGGCAAGATACAATTCGCCGGCATCCCTAACTAGTGTACAGAGTGAATGAGACAATCAAATGAATGGGTGTGTATCGTAGCACTAATAAGGAATTTCCAGACTTTCTATTTAATTGACACAGTAAGCCCCAACTGCAACACTATTGGTAATACCCAAACATTTCTCCACAGCAAAGGAGGATGGCAGGGGGAGACAGAGCTCAAGGGAAAAGGGAGTCTATATCTTCTAAAGAAACAGCCCTTTTTATTTTTTTAACATATTTAAATTAGTGTTTAAAATGAGTCATTATAACCAGTACCACCGACATGGATTTATTTCCATCAAGTCAAAAATGATCTGGTTACATTCTATATCTTTCCCTGGTTTGTTTTCACTGCATTTAATAACATTCCACTCATTTCTCCAGAAAAACAAGAACAAGAGCGAGCCACACACACACACACCACATGCTACAAAATTTTCTGTACACTGAATACCCAGGTTAGGAGAAGAACTTGTTAATTTCAGGCAAGCTCGTCCACCAGTAATCATCTAAAAAACTTTGATATATCCTACTGTTTATCACAGCTTATTAGTGAAATCATCTGGCTGAACAAAAACACATGGCTAGGAAACTCTGTAAATAAATAGCTTTTAGCATGGTGACAGAACAATTATCTAAAGCAATTTTATGCATGTGTGCTTTAAAGGGGAGGCAAAACAGAAATCTTCTATTAAAAGATGCACCAGAAGTAATATAGATAATGATCATATAGATATATCTAAAAAGACTTACAGACACTGTTCCCTCTAAGCTGTGCGCATCTGCGCACACAGATTCTAAACCCTGCGCATACGGCAAAACACCACGCACACAAAAATTTGCACAGAAGCACAACCATTCATGCAGAAATTTTTTGCGCACACGGCCTGTCAAAAATTAGAGGGAACATTGCTTACAGATTGTGACATGACCAGCAACGCTCAGTCAGAACTACCATCAAAATCCTCCTTTGAGACTGGAAACATATCTTAAGAAAAGGTTGAAATGATTTAACTATGGCCTTGTCTACACAGAAAAATTACACAAGTTTAACTAAAGAAACTGATTTTAACTAACTTAGTGCAACTGGTGCATTTAGACTAAACCACACAGGAGTTCTCAGCAAACCCACATACCTCCTCAGTTTAATGTGTTATGTAGACTGATTTTCACCTCAAAGGACCCTTCCAGTTTACCTTAAACAGAAGGCACAGTCAGCAAGGCTACAAGTCCCAGTGCACTACTTGAACATCAGCTGATCTTCTCTACTGGCCTCAGCCACGTAATGCAGGGGTGGGCAAACTACGGCCCGTGGGCTAATTTTGTCTGGCCCCTTGAGCTCCCAGAGGGAGAGACTAGCTGAGGCTGCGGGGAGGGAAGGGAGGGCCTGTGCGACAGCGTATCTGGCTCTGGGCCAGACACGCTGTTCTCAGGATAAGGGCCAGAGGGTCTGGGGGTGGGGGTGGGGTTAGTCAGAGGATGGGGAACAGGGGTGTTGGATAGGGGGTGGGAGTCCTGGGGGCCTGTCGGGGTTGGGGTGTGGCTAGGGGGTGGGGCAGTCAGGGGACAAACAACAGAGGGTTGGATAGGGGGTGGTGTCCTGGGGGGTGATTGGGGTAGGGGGGTCTCTGGAGGGAGTAGTCAGAGAAGGAGCAGCGGGGTGGATGGGTCACGGTTATGAAGGGGGCAGGAAGTGGGAGGGGGTCAGATAGGGGGCGGGGCCAGGCTGTTTGGGGAGGCACTGCCTTCCCTACCTGGCCCTCCATACAATTTTGAACTCCGATGTGGCCCTTGGGCCAAGAAGTTTGCCCACCCCTGACGTAATGCATGATCTTGATTAACTACATTTGAGTTTTAGCTTTTTTACTCAATGAGCCATTCAGTAACAGAGATTACTTTTCATAGATCTCCTATTCCAAGTTCTCCAATTTTTATTTCTTATTTTATTTTATTTTGGGGACTGCCAGGAAGAACTCTGCTCCACAGGAGGCTTGAAAACTCAGTTCCCTGGGGAAAACTTCTCTTTTCCCTGGATGAGTGGGGTGAAAGAGCTACTGGATCCTTCCCTAGCAACTGGAAGCAGAAAACAGAAGCCTGTGCATAGGAACAGAGTGGCATTGGCATCACCTCTGCATTAAAGCTGAGTCTAGACTACAAAAACAGCTTGCATTTCAAGACATTTTAGCTAAGTTTTGAACTGACAATTACCCCTAATCTACAGAGATGACAACCTCACTCTGAGAATTTTAAGGAAGTTTATGAAAAAAATTAGGAGGTTTCTTGGAAATTGACCCCTCCCTCTCCTGACTGTGGAGTGACTATCTGAGGAGGCAAGCCATGGGCAATGCTTTACTTGCCTAATGTGGACCCTGCTGGTGCACTCTAAACCACCTAGAGCATGTTAACATAGTCCAAGTAGGTTAGGACCGTGAATCCAGGAGCACCTCAACCCATTCATAATTATCACAGCTTGCCTCTTAACAGCCCCTCGCTGCAAAGTTTCCCCACTGCCCTTGTGGCACATGGGTAAAGAACAGAGTGTTTAAAAAGTGTTAATTGATCATGGGCAACCCTAGACTCTTCCCCCTGAAACAGAATTTCCAGTAGTGCAAATGGCAGCTTTGCCTAGCTACACTAGGGCTCTGTACAGGCGCTACTGTAGTGGAGGCTGGCTATTGATGGCTGTAACTGGGGATAGTTCCCAGCAGAGACAAGGCCTTTGTTTCCCTTTTCATACCATTTAGGACTGTGTGGAGAGTACATAGCATGTCTAACCACATGCGTTCTTCTGTGTATAATATCTAGTAACAATTAGCTGAGGCAGAGACCCGTGGGACTGTCATTCATTTCTTTTCAAGGTAGGTGGCAGCAACACAAGGTCAGACCAAGTTGTTGCTTCCAACCTCAAGTTGAGCATTCTGGTCAGCCAACTTCACCCAAGACCTTGTAAGCACATACGAGCAGCTCATCCAGTTTCCCTCATTTGAACCAGGGTTTCTGGATCTCCTGGACTGCTGAACCTTCCAGGAAACTTGCTAGGAATTTTCATAGGCTATTCAGTGGTGCTGACTTCCCCAACATCAGCTTAGAACTCCATGGACAAATAGTGCAGTAACATTCATAATTTTTCTGAACTCTAACACCAAATTTCAAGTCCATCCCTAAATATTCAAGTCCATTATTCATAGACCACGTTATACAATACAAAGCCCAGCACCTTGGTCAAAAGAGCAAACATTTCCCAGAATTCTAAGCAGTGGGACTAACTGCTAGGGGACTAACTATAGTAGCTGCCAGTGCCAAGGAAGCAAAATCCAAACACTGGAAGACATTCCCTCAGCCACCACCAGTCACGGCCTCACAAATAAAATGTGAGAGACGAGGTCACTCCTACAACTAGCAGATACAGAAGTTTCGGCCAAACTAAAATAACCCACAGAGAATTCAGTTTTCCTCAAGTTTTTCCAGCTCACATAACCATACTAAATTCAACCTTTTCATACCACTCAGTTTTATCATATGCACAAGGCTCAAAGGAGAACTCTTCCCCACTCAAGAGCGGTCTTCAAATATTTCATCATCTCGCTTTCAAAAATGAACTCAAAACACTGTCCCTATTTAGAAAGGTTTCAGAGTGGTAGCCATGTTAGTTTGTATCGGGGGGGGGGGGAATTGAGGACTACTTGTGGCACCTTAGAGACTAACAAATTTAGTTATGCTTATGCCTAAATAAATTTGTTCCTACTTAGAAAGTTAGTCTCATGGTTATGAAAACCAAAGCATTGTTTTCCATTAAAAAGAAGAGGTCTACAAAAACAAACAGGCTTTGGTTTCCTGTAGTCAATATCACATTGAAGCGTTATCCACAGTAAGAATGGTAGGCCCTGTAATTGCAGCGGTGGAAACTGCAGAGTGCTCAGCCCTTTTTATCACCATAAATTTTTGTGACAGAGTAGTGCCTAATTCAAGTCTATACTGCAGACTACACCATTGTCACCACCACCTGAAGTGAATGGTAGGTCATATACCAGTGTCACATTCTTCAAGATAATATACAACAATTGACTGTATATAGTGCATAATATCTAATCAGGCAGCCTCACACCTTAGATTCCCAAATTCCTGGGAGAATAGGTGAGTCAGGACACTATGACATTGCATTTAGCCTGCCTTTAGCTTGCACTAAAGAGAGATGATGGAGCATGATTTTTATGAATCATCAGAGAGTAGCTCTTCAAAAGTACATCCCATTCATCAGAAAGGTGACATACTACTAACAGGTTTGATAGTTGTCACAGAAGCAACCACATAATAATGAATTTGGCCACCACCAACTGGGGACGATGAAAGACTCAGTCCACATCAGCAGTTCCCAAACCATGTTCGCTCCACGAACCACTGCTGTTCCACACAGCACTTGCTGGCCATGTGGCATTCATCCTCCCTTGTTCTTTCTACACTGGCTGAGTTCTTCGAAGAGCTTTGAAAACAACTAGGAGGCAGCCAGGCTCTCTCCTATATAAGAACAAAGCAGAGAGGGAGCAGGAACTAGTGCTTCAATGACAGGAATACCAGTAGAGAAGGAAAAAGGTAACTGGGTAATTTAAAATAGAACGGGGGGAAAAGATGAAAGCTATGTATCTAGAGGGAAGCAGAAGGGAAGCTTGTGCATAGGGAAGAGGGTGGGATCAGGACAAAAGGGAAGTAATGTTGAGGAGAAAGAGGATTTACTGTAGGATGTGTGCAGGAACAAGGTGGAACTTACAGACTTTCAAAAATCACATTGCACTGAAGTTCGATAAAATGCATTACTTCCCTCATCTTATTTTTCCTCATCAGCAATTGATTTGATTGCCAGACATAGCATGATCAAGAATGGAAAGAGAAGCTGTCCACAAAAACAAACAATGAAAATTTGTATAGCACATTGCCAGATCACTCTATCCATGTACAATCCCTTTTACTCATTGTTCTCTCTCTCAATGGAAATCCTACCTCTCCCATGTGAAACAGGAAACAAGTATGAAATTCCTCTCCCCATCCCAGAAGTTTACAATTCTAAGTTTAATGGAATTAGAATCAACCAATATTTGTGAGTATGCAGGAACTAAATCTCACCAACTACAATTTCTCTCTCACAACTGTCACCCCTGCACCTTCTTTGCATGTGTGAATTTAGTGCTTGTCAAAGACACTAAACTGACAGCCCTCACAAACCAAAGTCTTCCATTTACTCACATACAATGATGGCAGTGCACGCTTCACTATACTCTAACCCAAAGGGACTGATTCTAGGATGGAGAAGATAAGTCAGCTTCCAATCCATTCAAATCCTTCACCGCTTACTCCTGGGGGAACTCTGTGCCAAAAAATTAAACATTCTGTGCACAGTATTTTAAAATTCTGCAAAATTCAACATTTTATTTGATAAAACACCACAATATAATCACTTCGGTTTCAAGTATTTGGTAATTTATTTAAAACTACAACACAATAGATGGAGAAAGGGAGTGGGGCTCAAAACCCCTTGCCTAATGGTAACGTAGCTAACATTAACCCTTTATTTCTAGTTATTAGTCAACAAATATATATAGCCATATGCTTAGTGTTACATCATAGCCAACTGAAGAGCAAGTGAGGGATGGGGCAGGGAAATCAAACTCATAATTTATTCTGGCTACTGACCATCTCCAGAAAGGTCAGTAGCAAACAGTTCATTGAGTACATTTTGACAGGACATTTTTTCAGTCCAAAAATTTAGACCAGTTCTAATCACTAAAGCACCATAAGCATTTATAAGGGCATACCATCTTTTACACCGCTCTGGCAATGTAAAGGAGCCTTAAAACTTTTACACCCGGTTTTATAGTCCTGGGGGAATTCACAAAGATGAGAGAATAATTCACTAAGCAGGCAGGCTGCTACATTCTGCTCTGCCTGAGGGGACAGAGCCTGCCCCCCACCTAACTCCTCCTCAGGAACATCCCAAAGCCCTGCGCTTCCATCCCAAGAGTGCTGCCATAGCAAACAAGAGGGACAGTGTCTCTTTCACACACGAATGCCCAGCCCTCCCAACCCTGATGCTGATTTACATCTCTACCAGTTGCTCCAGGAGCCCAAACCAACGAGCTTGTACTGCCAGGGAGGAGCACATAACCACTCTTGCAGCTTCCCTTTGCTTCCCCATCAAAAGTCATTTTTCTGCAGAGAAGCAAAAAAAATCTGCAGGGGACATGAATTCTGCACATGAACAGTGATGCAAAATTCCACCAGGAGTAACAAATGCTTTGATGAGATTCCCAACAAGTAAGCAATTAATTCCAACTGTGACAATGGCTTTTGTGATCTGAATACCTGGACACAGACAAATGGACTGAAGGCAACCAACCAATTCCGCTTAGGTCAGTCAGATGTCTGTGACAGGTTGTGGTCATAGATTATACATCCAATTTACCCAGCCTCTAGCCATCTAGTAGTCCTTGCTTACCATTGCTAATAGGAGAACTCTCTCTCAAGACAGAGTTGTTAATTTCCTTTCAGAAAAAAAAGATGAAGCATGCAATTCAGTTGCTTAAACTGTCAATACTCTTTGGTATAAAAACCAAAAAGTTCGCTTTGAAGCATGCTTCTGAGGGATTTACCTTCTTGGCTGGTCAACTAATACTTTAATATTTAGGCTCCAGCTACACAGCCCAGGGAAATTAGGTCAACACCTTTCTTCCAGGAAGAGACAGGTTTATTGATGCACATTGGCAAACATAGCTAAGGCCCTAAAAAAATAAATAGTAAGTTTATACAGGTCAAGCCCAAATTTATTTTGTTTTAAAACTGCATTAGTATACTGTGCATTACTTGTTTGTATTTCAAAATACATCAGGTTTGTGTGCTCAGTAACTTCATGTGGTTACTGCAGTGCAGCAAAGCCCTGCTCTAAGGCCTTCACCTAAAACACGCAATTAAGAGCTCGCTCTGTTCAAAAGGGTATGTATTTTTGTGGTTTAAGGAGTAGTTCATTAGTCTCAAGAGCTCCTTTTCCAAACTCCAGTAATTAAGGCTCTGATGTCTTGTTCCCACAGTGGAAGCAGGAGTAAAAGTTGCAAAACTGCCTCTTGGCTCCCAAGAAGAAATGGGGCAATCTTCTCTCATGCTATCATGTGGAACTGTTCTGATTAATGCAACAAGGTCTATTACTCACATTTTAACCCCCTTGTATATGCACATATGAATAATGTACATATGTGGGAATCTGCCACAGATATTGTTACATCCATGAGCTAGTCAAAGAATAATATACAGTAAGGCAAAAGCCGCTGAAGTTGACAGATCTTCAGCCTTTGAGATAGCAATCTAGGAGATGACTACAAAATGTCATGAAACTTTTATGAGTAGCAACCCTATAATTTAATTGTCACCAGATGTTTTGTTTATGCCCCTCCTATAAGAATCACTAGCTATCAACAGCTGCTAATCACTTAAATACGGCAGAGCAAGACTTGTGAAAATAAAATTAAAATACGGTTTGAACTCCCAAATTAAAAAATTGTGGATACATTCCTTACAAAAAAGAGACAAAGGTTTTCACTTACTAGGACCAGAGCTCTGACTCCAGTGGAGGGTTATTATTTGTATTACTGTAAAGTCTAGGAGTCCCAGTCACAGACCAAGATCCCTTTGTGCAAGGTTCTGTGTGTACAGAGAACAAGATGACTGTACCTGTCCCAAAGAGGTTACTAGCGAAGGCTACATCCACACTAGAAACTTCGAAGCGCTGCCACGGGAGCACTCCTACAGCAGCGCTTTGAAGTGTGTGTGCGTGGTCACATGTGAGAGAGCTCTCCCAGTGCTCCTGGTAATCCACCTGCACAAAAGGGAATAGCTCCAAACGCTGGACTCGGAGCAGGTCCACACTAGGACTTTAAAACGCTCAAAACTGCTGCACTCAGTAGGGTGAGCACCTCGGGCCAGCAAGTTAGAGAGCTATAAAATGTATGTGTAGACAAGCCCTAAGTATAAGATAAGAGACAACAGATGGAGATTATTTCCTTGTACTCAGTTTAACTCACTACTGGCCAGCAACAAAAAGGCAGTGGTCTCAATACGCCAGTGGCCTAATCGTTGTTAAGTTATTTGCAGGCATCACAGCAGGGGTGTTTTAAGGAGATTTCTGGAGAACAATGAGCTAGTTTTGCAGCTATTTATGAGACACTTCTCCTAAGCATGAGGGGCAGCATGGCAGAAAGCACCAAGGACTTTGCTTAAAAAATATATATATATATTTTTTAAGCAATGAGCAGTGGTGGCTGGCATCATTGGCTGATCAGACAAAAGAGTCAACATCTCAATAATGAAAGAGATAAGGAGGGAGGAAATAGGCTGTAAAGGACCTTGAAAATGGAGAAGTGGCTCCTGTTTGGATGTGATAGAAAAGGGGAGTTAAGGATGCAGAAAATGGGTGACATGGTCAAAGCGGTGGGCTAGGAAAATGACCTTTGCAGCAAAGCATATTTTTCTTCCACAGGTGATATCACAAGCCCTATCCTAATTAGCACAGAGACCAGTCTTCAGTCATCTCACTACTACAGAACTCTCTCATTTTGTGAAACTTGGTTAAAACATGGTTCAGAGTTTTCAGTTTAGTCCTGTGACACAGATTGAACCAAACTGTGTTCCCAAATCATGCTAGAAACTTAAATCTCAGCAGGAAAGTACAAGGAACTGAAGTGTTTGAGTATTTTGCTTTGTCAAGCTTATTCCTAGAGTTTCTCCCTGCAGGACCCCTCTGTCAAGCTCCCTAACTCCTCTGCAGCAGAGACCAGACCTCAACTTCAGCCAAATAGGAGATTTAACAACATCCACTTGCCACTGGGTCAACAAAAATTGCTCTACATCTGACTCCAAGCTCTTCATCAACATGCAAGGTTCTAGAACAGTGGTAGGCAACCTATGGCACGGGTGCCGAAGGCGGCATGCAAGCTGATTTTCAGTGGCACTCACACTGCCTGAGTCCTGGCCACTGGTCTGGGGGGCTCTGCATTTTATTTTAATTTTAAATGAAGCTTCTGAAACATTTTAAAAATCTTATTTACTTTATATACACAATAGTTTAGTTGTATTATAGACTTATAGAAAGAGACCTTCTAGAAACATTAAAATGTATTACTGGCACGTGAAACCTTAAATTAGAGTGAATAAATGAAGACTCGGCACACCACTTCTGAAACGTTGCCCACCACTGTTCTAGAACCTGACATGCTGTTCCTGGTCTATTTACATTTTACCATGCTGGAAAATCATTTTAAACCACACCACAACAGTACAATAGTTTATGTTGGAAAAGCAAAATGGCATGGTGCAATATGCTATAATGATAAGTTTGACATGCTAAGATATGTAGCATGTGTGATGGTATACCTCATTATTAAATATAAATATGGTTATGAATGAATATGGCATAAATATACTTCATGCAAGATGGCTCATGTAAGGTATCATTGGAAAGGTTATGGTTTACTGAATGTGATTATCCAGTTCATATGCATGTATCATTTCTGTATCTGAAGTTAGGAATATTGACTATGTAACAACTACAGCTGTGCGCGCACACTTCGGGAAACACCCACCAGACAGTAGTGTAATCTCCCACCTTCCTGAGGTGCTTCCAGGGACGCCGCATTGACACTAAAAGGTTAGGGGATATCACCTGATGAAAAATACCCCCCTTGGATTTTGCTGGTGCTTTCTCACTGTATGGGGGATGGGAGATCAGACAAAAGATTTCCACCTTTTCCTTTTCAAGGTTGTAGAGGCGCTGGTCTGGACTCTCATCCATTGCCTATCCAAGAAGGACTGCTGAAAGAACCTGAAGGGAAAGGCAGGAGTGAGTCCAGACTCTAGAGTGAGACATGGGTCCAATCTGTTTGAAGAAATAACTGGAATATTAAGCTACTGAAACTCTGAATCCTGCCTAACAACATTTAGGGTGAGAAATTACATTTTGTAACCTGTTTCTTTAGTGAATCAAACTTAGGTTTGCATGTTTTGTTTTATCTGCTTGGTAATCTGCTTTGTTCTGTTTGCTATCCCTTATAATCACTCAAAATCCGTCTTGCCATTAATAAAAAATGTATTTCTTGTTTAAAACATAACCCAATTTTTGCAATCCACATCTGGGGGGGAGGGGCAAGCAGCTGTGCATCTCTGTTCACATCAAGAGGGCGATTTTTTATGCGTTTGTGCTGTGCAGATCTCTCTATACAGCACAAGATAATACCTTTGGGTCTGCACTCCAAGAGAGGTGGGCACCTGAGTGCTGTGGCAAGTCCCTTCAGCAGAGTCTTCCCAGAGCTGATCTCAGTGTCTTTCTGCAGCTGGGTATGGCCTTGTCTGTGTGTGTACTAGAGGAGGCTTAAGAGCCTGGCTCACCACCACAAGGCAAAAAGGGCCCAGGCTAGCAGAACAGGTGAGTTCAATGGTAATCCAGTACATCAGGAGGCACCTTAAAGGAGGACAACCCGTCACAGTGCGTTATAGCATCTACAGCATTAGAAATTTGATTTAATAGAAAGTGTGTTTGACTCTGAGTCAATGTGTTTGACTCTGAGATCAAGCAAGGTCTGTACAAATCTTTCCTCATTCCCATATCTTGTATAGTTGCTTTAAAGAATAACCTACCTATCCTTCAATTATTCCAGGTCATAAAGCCAAGGTGAGGTGCCTGCACATGTGCAACGCTGTTAACTGTAATAAACTCGACTAGTAGCATTGTGACTTTGATATGTTTAAAACACCAGTTCATATCAAATATTTGGAAGCCTGGTCGATTTTACTTATGTGATGTGTACTTCCTGTTGTACTCAAACTTTCTGTAGCACCAGTTTGTGCTTAAACATGTTATTTTGGCAACTTTTACCATAGAGTATTTTTCGTTAGTGGTGTGTGTTCTAGAGTCAGTGGAAGGCCGAAGTTTGCAGAAAATACTCACTCAAACACAGACAAGGCAATCTCAAAAGGGCCAATCCTGCAAGATGCTGAGCACCTCTTGGGAATGCTCTCAAGGTAAGCAGAGGTTTCAGAAGTCAGCAATTTTTTGTGAGAACACAGCAGTTTTAAGCAATTTATACTAAAGAGTAAAATGAATTTTGGTAAAGCTGCAACTGGTGTGTAGCAGAATTTACCAACTGTTAATATGCCATTATTTTAATAAATTTCATCCTTAGAAACCTGCCAATGATATTGACCAATAAGAATTTAGTTAAATGTACAACATATACAGATGAGTCTGAGACACATGGACAGTCCATTCATCTTCCAGCATTTCCTGCAGAAACCAAGTTCTATTAACTGAAGTATAACTAAGTTCTCAGAAGAGTTCAGGATCTGGGAAGTAAATATTTATGTGAATGACTACTGAACATAAGGCCCCAAGCATGTCAGGCATGTGACTGGTCTACAAAGAGCTGGAATTCCTCTCCAATTAGACTGCCTTGGGATTTGTGTCAGTACAATTCTTACTGAGCTAAAACTTCTGCCATTAAAAAAAAATTGCCAATGTTACTACAGTCACTATCTGATGCTTAGATACCAAGTTGAGAAGAGCTTTGGAAATAAAAAAAATTTGCATCACTTTTAAAACAGGTGGATCAAGAATGTAATAGAGTTCTCTAACAGGATAGATTTTAAAGCTACTTTTTAAAGCATACATCTGAAGGCGTTTCACTGACAATATGTTTATCATGTCCAGGTATAACCATGTTGCAACTAGTTCCACTTCTATGGCCAATTCTGTAGAATGGGCATGGATTATAGATATTGCAGGGATTAAAATTAAACTCTGGAAGTGGGTCCAGAGAATACCATCAAGGTAAAATGGGAAACAATTCTAAAGTGTTTTGGTCTACTTATACTTTCAGAATAACAGAAACTTGATAGCACAAGACACCTGACAGCATCTCTGTATAGTAAGTTATCCATGAATTATTCAACAGCTGCTTTCTTACAGAACAACTTGAGGTCTGTCAACTAGTAATATTTCATCAGTCCTACATGCAGTCAGGCTACATTCTTTACACTCAACATTACCTGGTTGGCTTGGACAAAACGTCACTCATTATATACAGTATTATGGCAGCATCTAGAGGTCTGACACAAAGAAGATGGTCATGTGGGTAGGACTGTAGCCAGACACTTTGGAGAGCCGAAGCATCCTGTATGACCTAGAGCAAACTGCTTAGTTTCTTTGTATCATTTCCCTGTCTGTAAAATGAGACTAATTTAGTCTTTCCCCAACTCACAGGGCTACTGTCAGGATAAATACAATAAAGATGGTGAGGTGCTCACATGCTACAGTAATGGGGGACCATATCCCTCTTATTTGCTTTCCACCCAAGAACAGATGAGCCTCATCATCTAGGACAGGCTGACATCACATGCTCTCTTAAATACAGTCAGTTAATGGTTAATCAGTGCCAGAAAGGAGAGGGGGGAATTAAAAATAGTCTTTCAGCCTTATTCATGTGTAGGTACCACTGAGGGAAGCTGCACTCCAGTGAGTCACACAAAATACCTTCCAAAGGTTAATCTGTCGGTTTGGTTTTCAAAATTATTATATTTTGATTACATACAGAGTTTGTTAATTTTTACATATATTTACATATACCTAATTCATGATTTCACCCACTGTTAATTAGATCTCATTAAAAGATACCCAATTGCTATTAAACAAATATTTTAAGTCAGTCTTTTTACATCACTTTAAAATTGACTTTGAACTTCCATCTAGAGATTGAGAAACAGGAATTTTGTACTTGGCACTTGGGAAGGGAAAGAGGGAAGTTAAGTTAGATACAGTTCCTTAAAATCATTCTGAACAAAAAAGTTACCAGCTGAGCAAACTAACGGGTCAGTAGCACTGATGAGCTCTTAAGTCGCTTTTGAAAATCCAATCTTTCATGTATTAGCAATGCAGTTGTTTTGGTCTTTATCTCGTTAGTTTGGGGCAGACAACTATTCTTTCAAATGTTGTATTCTTGAAACTTTATAGTTAAGGTAATGGTTTGGGGAAAGTGTAATAGCGTTTCTCCTGAATATTTTTGGTAACAATCTCAGATCAGAATTCAAATTTGTGCTTTTCGCTGAGCTCTCGCTTTCTCTCCACAGTTCATAAGCCGCCTCAGCCAAGCACCATCTCCTCATCTTCCAAAAGGGGTCTCCCTGTATTGTTCCTACATTCTTAAAGCATGTCTGAACTTGTTCCTTTTTGCTGTCTGGAGCTCCTCGGGAAGAGTCCTATACAGAAATCTTGTAGTTCCATGTGCCAAAGTAAATACTTTAAATGAGGATATTACTGAGCAGACAGTATCCACTCAGATACAGCACTCCACCACAGCACCTCTTTTTGGGCAACGTGACAGTCAACTTTCAAACTAACTTTCCAAGATGCTGACCGAAGCTGTAAAGCTACCTCTCTCCAGAAACAGACTAATTTAACAAAGGGTCCACAGCAGCCATTCAAGAGGGGTGATTAGCAAACGAGGAGAAAGACTGCTAATCTGATAAGCACAAGTTTAAAAATGGGAATAAAATGTTATGCCTGAGTCACAACATAGGCACACACTGAACTACAATGGCAGCAACTGGAGCATCTTGGACCAGCATTTAGCGGTGGAGTGCAGAGACCCTTTTGGGCTCCATAACCAACTGCCCTGTGCCCCAGCTAACAAACCCAGACTGCTAACGCAACTTGAAACACCTAATGAGATCCCTCTCTTGAAGGAGCTGCCTCTCTGGCCTACTGTCACCACAAGACAGTCGGGATGGGATTGGAGTGGGTGGGTGGCAGCCACACTCTTGGACCTGCCCCTGCAGTCCCAAGCTGGCTGGGAAAGTGGAGCCAACATGTCCTTTAAAGAAGCACAAGCTTCTGCCCTCACAGGGCAAGATTTACCCTCATGCAAAGAGGGGAGGAGATGCATTGTGGAGCTGTTATACAAAAGGTGGATTGAAGTGAAGAAAATTTCACTCCTGTAGCACGGAGGTGGGTTTTCTGGGTGGCACAGCAGGAGGAGAATACAGAAGCAAAATCCTATCCATTAATATTAGTGGGATGGCAACCCAGTCACCACCCATTGTGTGTGTGAAAGAGACAGAGGAATCAGGATCACTAGCATGAGTGCACGTTCTGCAATCTAATTCAGTGGGAAGATCTACCCCATACCTTTGTTGTACACCAAACTGAGAGATTTTGATGGGATTCTTTCCATTGATCAAACAGCAAAACGAAGAGCAAGTTCACTTTGAAGATGCACTGAGAGCAACTGTGCTTTCAGGCACCAGCTTAGATTCAGCTAACTGCAGGTATAAACAAAGCACTAAGAAAGATCAATCACTGATGTGCCGTTCAGAGAAAACCATCTTCATGTAAAGGGATTTATGAGTAATTACACTGACACATACCCTGCTGTTTTTTGCAGTAGGATAGTACACATTGTTCCACAGCCTGATTCAATACACAGCTAAGTGAGCCATACAAGTGCAGGTTTAGCCATTGTCAAATCACTTAACTTGTAGCTTCTAAGTTCTGCCTAGCACTGTGCGTGACATTTAATGCAAGTTAGCTCATTTACATGTGTGCAGATAGCTTGCCTATAACCATAAACATTGGTTTTGAAAACACTGTGTTGATTTAGTCCCACGGCAAGGAGTCAAACTGACACCAGATTTCCCTTGCAACACTCCTCTGCCTGGCCAGGGAGCAAATGTGGGCAGGGGTGTGTACCCCACTTAAGAGATGGGCAGGGCAAAGTCTGTGGGAAGCCTCAGGTAATCAGAGGATTGGAGGGGGAACAGTTACTGCTGGGCCATGCTTCCCTCCCACCCAGCAAGAGTGCTAACCTGGGAATCGGGAGACTTATTCAATTCTCTGCTTCTCCATAGACTTCCCGTGAGTCTAAGTGACTTGCCTGAGGACAATGTCTATATTAACTCTTTTGTCAGTATAACTTATGTCACTAAGGGGCTCTCTCCTGCTGGCATAAAACAGCTACAATTGCATCAGTACAGCTGGGCCCACGCTGTAAGCTCTCTAGTGTAGACATGGCCTTAGTCTCTATGAGCCTCAATTCCCCATTTGTAAAATGGGAATAGTCGCATTGCCCTACTTCATGGGGACGATGAGGATAACTACATTAGAAAAATCATGTAGTCCAACTGCAGAGGAATGGTTCAAAAAGTATGGGAGATGGTTATTATGGAAAAATTTAACCCACCAATTACATATCCGGCAAAATAAACAGAGAACAAAATAGATACTTGGTTACCTTTATTCAATACTCAGAATACATTCACCTGCAAAAAGATTAATACTATTAATAGGCATAGGTATAACTTCTAGCTTTACAGATTGTTAGTGGTACTTAAATTACAGTGTACTTGAAATCACAAATACAGTTTACGTTCATTAAGTCACCCCTTTTTTGTTTTAACTTAATTATTTGCCATGTCTACCAGCAGCCATTTAAAAAATCAACATTAACACAAACAAAAATTCCTGAAGAAACAGAACCGAGCACTGTCATTTAACTATGAATAAGGTCTCCCTGGTTTTAGTGATACACAAGCATGCAATGCATACAAACAAATCCATTGCTAAAGGCTATCGCCTTTGCCCATCTGTCTAAGCACACTGCATTCACATTTAACCTCAGTTTACTCTGTCACTGTCCTGGGCTTGACACAGTCAATGCTGTACCCTGCTCAGACGCTTGGGAGCGGCTCAGATCTGTGTTCACTTTCTTACAATGTTACCGGTGCGGATTAGAATGTCTAGATGTCTGTGTTTCTGGGGCAAGTCTCTTTACAGGCTAGTAAAATTGAAACGGCCCCAAGCTGGAGCTCTGCTGTGAGCATCAGGTGCTGCTCTCCTGCCTTCTCCCTTAGCATCCTGGGGGAAGGATGAGGGGAGAGAGACTGACCTAGACACACACACACAGCCTGGCAATATCACTGCTCACACCCCATCCCCTGGATATTCTTCTGCAGGAAGGAATCTGCCTCCACCCTGTGATGTATCCATGGAAGTGGGGGGCAATGCCCCTGCATATCCCTCACAATTATTTAAGTCAATTAACAGGATCATTATTTGGATTAATTCATTAATATTCGTAGCCTGTCACGGTTCCCTAAATTCTTTTGCAACAAAAAATGGAATAGACAAGAGAGAAAACTGGTATTTTGAGAGGGAAACTGAGGTCGTCACTTCTTTTGAACTTTCCTGGAGTTTAGGATTTTTGGTTACTAGAAGTAATTGCCTGTTTTTGTTTCCTGGGGGCAGCACATCTGCAAGAAAACAGCTCACTCCAGACAGGCCCAGGAACTGTGATATTTAAAACAAACACACACACACCTTTAAAACAACATGATTGCAAAACTGTAGGAATCCTCTGAATATACATGTACACACACCCCTCTGATAAATGCAGTTCAAAAGGGTGTCATCTGTTACAGTAAAAGAGCTAAAAGTAGAGACTCTTGTTTTCAGCCAAGGTTGTGACAACATGGACAGCATGTTGTCCAATACACACTATTGCATGGGCTACTGAAAACCAATGTGTCAGGCACTGTACAAGCATAAGGAAGTATTGTTCTTGCCCCAGATAGATTTACATTCTAAATATGACCAGCTTTCTTCTACTCTGGAAAAAACATCAGGTAAAACCGTAAAGCAAAAGCCCACCACTTTAACCAGCAAGGACACGTTTTTAAAACAGGAACAAGGCTTCCCCTACTTCAACTCCAGATAAAATAGATACAGAAGATTTCCTGTCACTGAAAAGCTTTTCAAAGGGAAAAGCTATGACTTAGATTTATTTACCTGTCTCTGCTTTTGGGAAATTTACAGGGGACCCTCTCTCAACTTAGACACCTGACATCTCCAAGTAAGCTAAAAAATAAGCACACATCATTGGATCCTAAAACACAAACACACTCCTGAATATTTCCATCCACAAGTAGTATTTTCATTGTTTCTTTTAAAAAGTTTATAATCAACTTTCTAATAAGTCACTGTTGCTTTAAAGTTTAACATGCTTTTAAAAGTAACCTGATGTATATTGTCTACAGGCTTCTGATCCTTGCTTAAAATAGTTTGATTAGCCATTTAACGTTAAAGTAAACAGACAGAGCTTACTGTGTACACTCATATAAAAATAACCTCATTCATGGAGCGGCTCAAGAAATCGCAACACAAGAAAATCTGAAAATATGAGCTAAAAACTTACTAAAGCAAAGGCGAGCTCCTCCTCTTTAGCTGTTTTTTGGTACATAGTCACTGATCGTGGTGAAGGTACATGAATAAAACTTTTTTAAAAAACAGTAATAGAAACTGGTTGTGCAACTTTCAAAAAAATAAAGAATTGTCAGTATCAATCCAGATAAGTGATCTGTTAAATATTTTCAACCTTCGCTAACAAAGCATTTATTGGCTAGCTCTATTCATAATTTCAATAGACAGAAAAATGTCCATTCAAAACCATTTTCTGGTCTATTATGCAAAATAGACCTTTATAATTATTTCTAAACATGAAAGTTACCTGTAATTGGGCTGCAGAAGAATTTGTTTTTCAAGTCAGAAGAAAGAAGATGCAAGCACTTATCAATAATTCCCACAATATGGTGCTTAATATTATTTGGTACTTTACAACATTATTCAGTTTTCCCAAGAGAACATTACAAAAACTGAGGGCTTAGAGAAGTTGGGTGCCCATGTGCCATTCACAGTTGTTCCAGCTATGGTTTTCAACTTAATAGCATAAACAATTCTGGTACAATTGACTTTTTGAAGTTGCACAAGTTAAGCAACATAAAACACAAACAGTTTTAAATAGTCGAGAAGAGCTTCTCAAGATGAATTGCTGCTAACTAGTAAGAAAATAGAAAAAGGGAAATGCATTAAGACATATTTACTACAATTGTAGTTACAGGCACCAAGAACAAAAATCAGAGTACAGTAACTCCTTGCTTAACATTGTAGTTATGTTATGGAAAAATGTAACTAAGTGAAACAATGTTAATCAAATCCAATTTCCCCATAAGAATTAATGTAAATAGGGGAGGTTAGGCTTCAGGGAATTTTTTTTCCACCAGACAAATTTTTTATTACACATACACACACACTATACTCTTTAAACAAAGAATTTAATACTGTACACAGTGATGATGATTGTGAAGCTTGGTTGAGGTGGTGAAGTTAGAGGGTGAGATATTTCCCAGGGAATGTCTTGCTGCTAAATGATGAACTAGCTTTTGGCTGAGCCCTCAAGGGTTAACACGTTGTTAATATAGCCTCACACTCTACAAGCAGCACGAATGAAGCAAGGCACGACAGTGTGGCAGACAGAGACACATACCCTGTGTGTGGGGAAGAGAGCCATGCCTTGCCCCTCTAAGTACGGTGACCCCACTTTTAAGTACATTGTCTTTTTAAGTCCAATCAGGAAGTTGAGACAGCAGCTGCTGCCTCAAGCTCTCTCTGTCCCCCAACCTGCTCTATATGGAGAAGGGGTAAACGGGGGGCATGAGCAGGAGAGAGGAGAACACCCTGACATTAGCTCCCCTTACCCTCACTTCCTCCTGCACAGCAAGCAGGGAGCAGCTCCAAGGCAGAGGGCAGGAGCAGCACATGGTAGTGGGGGGACAGGAAGGAGGAGAACAGCTGAACTGCAGTTCATAGCCTGGTGCTGCACAAGGAACTTTGGAGCGTGGGGAGCTGCCAGTGCTTCCAAGCCCCTACCAGCTAGCTTCAACAGGCTGCTCTTCCTGCAAGCAGTGGACAAAGCAAGTGGCTTCCAAATGACATTATAAGGGAGCATTGCACAAATTTAAATGAGCAATGAAACAATGCTAATCAGGATGATTTTAAGTGAGGAGTTACTATAGTTTATGACAAGAGTAACTCCATATGAAGCTGCAGTAAAAAATGAAATGTCATCTTGGTTCAGGGCTACCTGTGTCTAGAACTGTAACCTAGAATCCATTTTGTAATATAACAGCGATACACAATGAAATGGTCTAGACTCCAGTATAATGTCACACTATTTTTCCTCTATGAATTTGGTTTGAAGTCAGAGCTAACACAGGCATGTCAACAGCTAGAGAAGAACATGGCTATAGAAAAGAAAAGAACACAGAGGATATTCCTTTCCTGTTCTAGGAAGAAGTAATGGCAGCTATACTTCTTGTACACAAAAGAGAATCACACCATTAAAAAAACTGGAAAAGAACAAAGTTACATTCTTCCCTATCAACATTTTTTTTGAAAAATTAACACAAAATGGCTAAGGTCGGATCTGAGGCCTCCAAGAACTTGTCTACACAGGGAAATTTACTAGAATAAATCATATTGCTATATCTGTACCGGTATAACTCCCCACATGGACAGTTTTATTCCAGACAAGTGTCCACAAGCGCCATACTAGTGTAACAACAGTGGTATAATTATGCCAGTAAACTCCTCTGGTGACTAGGTAGAATTTATCCCAGATTGGTAGAGACTAAGCATATGCTTCCACTGCACAGCTAGCTCAATCATCAGTTGGCCTACCTTGAGTGACAGCAGCCACACTGCAAAGCTATAGCTGCCTGCTTCCACACAGGTGCTGCACTCACTCACTTGAGGGTGCTAGGACTCCTGGCATCATTTCCCACAGTTCTTAGGGCTGCAACTGAACTATGCTATGATTCTTTCACAGTGAACAGTGGTAGAACTTGGCCATCCTTCTGAGCACACGGGAAAATTGCAGGAAAGCACTGGATGACTATCCGCACTTGAGTAGTTCAGCCTGTGCCCACATTGCAAAGCAAGCAAGTTACAGTCAGAGCATAAGCAGTACTTTGAATATCCTAGGACAAACCAATTACCCTTCATGTAAAAGCAACAAAACACCTGAGTGAGAGGATGTGTTTATCAACAGGAACCAGGTTAGGGACAACACCTAAGAGCATGGAGTTGATTCTGCAGTGAAGCCCTCAGAGTGAAATCCTCAGTTCCTTGAAGTCAATGGTTAAACTCCCATCGGAATCGAAATTCGCTCTTATCTAATGGCTGGTCAGACATATATGTAAAATGGGTTGTTGACCTCAGTACAATCAGTTTCCAGTGAACAGGTGACCACATGACAACCAGACTTCCTAGCAGTCTCCATAGTGATTCAAAGGGCCTACTGACCTAGAGAATGAAGTACACTCTCACAGCTGAAGGCGGGCCCCAGAACGTGGTTGAGGTAAGTTTGTGGGACAGTGCAGAAAAAAAAAAAAGTGTGCCAGCCATTCTGGACTTTTTCCTGTAAGCAGAGGAGAGCAGTCTGAAGCACTGCCCTCACTAGGGCAGTAAGCATGCTCAAAAGTTTTCAAACACTGCAAGCAAACACAAAACTATTATGGTTTTCAGCTATCATTACAAATACTCAAACAAAACTGTAGACTTTCCAGAGAGTAGTCTTGACCACAGCTCAGAGAAAAATTATGTGCACATTGAACAATGGAGCCATGGCAAAGACATGCATCAAATATTTGTACTGCAGTGTCCAGTACTGTCTATTCGGCCTATTTTAATCACAAAAACGTATTTATATTAATACACTTGTCCAGGAGAATCATGGAGTATTAATCAGTCAACAAGAGGCAGCAAGTGACAATAACTGGTCTATATTAGTTGTTAGACTTAGATGACCAACAGTAAGGCCAAACGCACATTTATACAAAACTGAGTGTGTCTAAAGCCCATATTAAAATTCATTTTATATCCTGTAATACTAGCTTCTATATCATTATCTCTTAGGCCAACTGTTAGCCTGTCAATAAATCCAAGTACAAAAACCAGAAAACATACGCTGGCCACCCTTCCCATCCCCCGCAAAAAAAGAAAGTCAGATTTGCTTAAATTAAATGCCTCTACTGATACTTCTACTAAAAGTTTTGTTTGGTTGTTTTGTTGGATTTCTTTTAAAAGGAGAAGGGAATTCCAGAAGTTCTGCTCTAAACTAATTAAAAGCTGATGAGGCTTTAATAGTAAAGAAAACCTCTTTTACAGTCTCCTGTTGAGCCTCCAAATGGGGTTAGCCAGATTCAAATAGCTATTCCCCACATTTTCTAAAAAATGTATTAATCCTTGTCAAACAAGAATGCATCAGTATTTGCAAACCTGAATCCTCCACTGAGTACTGCCATCTCCCATTGCATCTATTTATATCATTTTGTCAGGATTCATCTCTATGCCATAGTTCTGAGTACTGGTAGAACAGAGCAGCAAAACACAGGCAGTTTTTCCTCAGACAGTGCTGTCTGTTCAGCTATGCTGAAGATTATCTTAACTATTGCTCAGTGGCACCCATATACTCAAACAAATATTACAGATATCCTTTTTATAGTTTTGATGAGTATTACTGCTGTTCATTGGTAAGCATTTTTTATTTTTATCAATTTTAATTTCCCACAACTGTGAAAGTTTTGGAAAGTCAGAATTATTTAATGAGAGCAGACACAGCGATTTAGCACATTTAACCTTTACAACCATTAAACACATGTGAAAATATATGAAGTATCCTTAAATCAAGTGCTAATAAATTATCAAGCAACATCTACACATTTTGATTGATAGAAATATTTTTCATCGGTTTGAGTGTACAGTGAAGTTGATGTTTACTGACATTTGCTGATAAAAATCTAATCCTTCCAAACCTAGTTATAGGCTTGGAGGTTTTTTTGCATGCATGCTGTAATCAGAAAACAATCCTAGAAAATTAAGCTTCGTAAGCTACAGTAGTCACAGGATAAAACTTAAAATATTAATCTTTGGTCAGAAATAAAATCTGACAGTGCTGGGCTGAAAGGCAGACTTATTCTGGATTAAAAATTAAATATGAAATATTGTGCCAACGTGGCTATTACCCAGTTATTTACAGGCTTTTAAGTGCCAATTCTGACATTCAGATGCAGTGACAGAAGTCAACGTGTACCCATAAAGAAACATTTTTTCCCTGCCTATTGCCTTATTACAAAATTGTCATGCATGGAGTGGTACCAGAAGGAGATTTCTGATGTGAAGCTAAGAGGTCAAATTCACACTGTGAAATTGGAAATCAACAAGAGAGTCTCTAATTTATTCACTCCTGTGAGCCTCTTCGTTTCAAAGCACACGTGTCTTAGTGTCAATCAGATGATTAAACTGCAACCAGGCCTTGATTATTCTGTGCAATACTAATTAAGTGAGAGCCCAACTAAAGAGTGACCTGTTAAAAGGAATAGACAAGCTAAACTAAATTATGCAAGAAAACAAACCAAGTTTACTCAAGGCATACAATAAAACCTTTTCAAATGATTAGTAGATTTATCCCTTTATCAAGTAAGGCAATAAACTTTCAATGCCAAGATAAAATGCGGGAGAGACAGTCTAGTGAACAGGAAAGAATGTCTTAGGTAAATATTCCATGTGACAAAACAAAACATATTTCATTAAAACAATGAACTCCTTTTAAATCAACAACACGGAAAGAAACATCTTTCTATGGAAGTTATTTGTGTTGTGAAGTTATGCATTACATCACATTTCTACAGCATTCTCTTTCATAGAGGCTGCTTGAATGCCCTGTCAGCATAGGTGCTGTAGCATGTTTACATGAGTTCAGACTCTCAAATGCTGAAATTACCCATGTCTTCCTATATCAAAACAGTAGCATGGCTTCCAAATCTGCCTTGTCTTCAGACAAAGTTGCCAAGAACTGACAACAGCTATGCAGCTCAATCAGCATTCAGATGCTTAAGTGAGGGCTTCTAGTCAATGGGAAACTTTCTCTTTACAAGGACAATAATCATAGCTTCAAGTCAGCTTGAGGCCAACGGAACATTTTGATCCATCTTACTATATCCAATTCCATCTAACAAGTGAACTCTGCAATATATTGTATAAACTCTCAAAAAAGATGCAAATGATAGGTTGCAGGAAATGAAGCTCTCACCCAATTCTTAATCATTTTCCTCTCTGTGTGCCATATTTCAACATACAACAGAAGCTCATAAAATACTCTATGATGTGACAAGATTTGTGTCTTTAAGAAATGGATCATAAAGTAAGTCAAACTAGAGCTGCCAAGATTTGACTGAGAAAAAAAAAAAAAAAGAACACAAAACCTAGACAGTGATGCTTTAAAGCTGCCTTTCCGAAACAGCGTTGCCAGGGGGTTAGAGATGATCACACACAAAATCCAGAGTGATCACAAAGTTATGGCATCCTGCAGCTGCAAACACACAGAGCTCTGACCTCTCAGGGTGCCTGCCTCCCCATCCTTCAGGAAAAAGAACCATGCCCATCTGTTCAGCTTTGAAGATGCTCTGAACTCTTTTCAGATACAACAGATACAGTGAAGCTTCCCACAGCTATGTCAACATGCTGATGAAGCCTCAAAATGGGGTGGGAACCTTTGCTGGATAAATGAGAGAAATAAGTGGTATAGCCACAGAATATGGGGCTCATCTTGCCAATCCCAGCCTTAACACTAGCTCCCTTAGTTTCTCCATCTGTAAAATGGGGTTAATAATTCTTGCCTACTAGAGCTGGTTGCAGTTTTCCATCAAAATTATACAGACTCTATGCCTTGTGGGGGAATAATTGGCTTTGTTTAGAACTCTGCAGAATGAGTCACATAATACTTGCAAAATTCTTTGAACAAAACTGCATTATTGATTATGCAAATAGACTGGGCAATATGACCCACAAGTGAAAGGGACTAAGGGACCCAGTATTGGACAGAATTAAATTAAAGAACACACACACACAGAGTACCATGCAGCTCTCAATCTCAACTCAAAGCAAAGTTATGCAGCTCAAAACTGTGCTCCTCCCCTGAAAGTAATACTACAACTTTGCTGGTTTCTGAACTACGGAGCTAGGAGACCAAAGTCATGTAAGTGGATGGGAAATCTCCCAGCAAACTGCCAGGTTTCCAGCAGGACTGTGGAAATCCTCCACAAGCAGTGCCAAACTCACACACGCTCATGGAAAATAACTTTTCCTGCCCGGGAGACGGACTGACTTGGAGTTAACATCAAACATATCCTTCAAGTTGCAAAGTCGGGTCATTTTATCAGCTCCTCGCCTCCCTTGAGGGAGGGGGGGGCTTGGGTGGCTCCAAGCCGAACTGCTACTGTTCAGCCAGAAACTTCGGGAGCCCTGTGGATCCAGCGTGGGTTATTTAAAGAGCATTTCAGGGATCTTCACAGGGATCCCACGAGAGTCACGGTACGCCCCCGACAGCCGACCACAGAGACCAGCAGGCGGCCAGAGCGGTGCAGCGCGAGCACTTGTCTGTCCAAAAGCAGGAGGCGGCGAGAACTATTCCCCATTAACTCCCCAGCCAGCCGCAGAACATGTCCGGAGGCGGGGCGGGTTTGCCCGCCGCAAGTCCCTACGAGGGGCAGCTGCACAGCCGGGGAGATCGCGGGCAGGGCACCGGGCGAGGAGGAAGAGCGAGGCGCTTGCTCGGCAGCTCCCCGCGTCCCCGGCAGAAGCAGGCGGGAGGCGGAGAGTCCCCGCCAGGCAGCGGCTCCCTGGCACCGAAAGTTTGTGCCGCCGGCCGTGCGCGGGACCCCGGGCTGCGAGCCCCGGGGGTCCCCGGCTGAGTTGCTCTCTTACCTTTGGCCCAGTCCACGACTTGCTTGGGGCTCCACTTGGTAACGGGCTCCATGCTGGGCGCTCTCGAGCCGCGCCACAAAGGTCCCTGCCGGGCAGCCTGCGCCAGCCGGGCACGCTCGCCCCAGCCACTTGTCCCGCGCTCCCTCCGCCGGCCGCAGGCTCCCCTTTCAAGCGCCCATCCCCGCGCCCGCAGCTCCGCCTGCCTCCGGCGGGCTCCTCCTCCACGTGCTTCCCAGCCGCGCGTCCCGGCCCCGCCCTCCGCCCTGTAGCGCGCCGACCCCCCGGCGCTCGGCCCGGCCCATGTAGCGGCTGCGCCCCGCGGAGGCGGGCAGGGAGCGGCCGGCGGCTCAACTGCTCGGGTTGCGTGTGCGGCTGTTTGCAGCCCGAGCGGGGGCTGAAGTGAAACTCCCGAGAAGCGAGAGGGCCGGGTTGGCGCCCACGCGCACTCCAGAGCCGCCTGGGGCCTTTGCACGGCTGGGGGAGGAGGGTTTATAGCCTCCCGAGGGGAGCGGGCGCAGGGGCTGGGGCACACTGACCCCTCCCCAGGAATGGCTTCGTGCCATATGTACAGTGGCGGTGCCCAGAGCCAGTGAACCAGGCTGTAAACTGCATAGAACGGAAACCACTTCCAGCCCGGGCTGCAGTACCCCTGGTTCTAGCACATTCATTTTCTTCTTTAACCAGGGTCCCCTTCTTTCCTTTTCTTGGGTCTCGTTTTCCCTTAGAGGGCCGGAGCCATGTTTAATGTTTGGTAGAGCTGGGCTCTGGCCCCAGCCACCTCAGGGCTTGTCGCCTCAGTTATGAAAATAAAACTATTTTTATTAATAAATAAAACCTCTTCCATTGCCAATTAAGCACTGGCCAGGATCCTGCGAGGAGTTGGGGGAGGACCCCCGCATGGAACTCAAATACTCAACCCGAGATCCAGGGCTTACATTCAGCCAGACCCATCTGGAGCAAAATTCCAGTAACTATTTTCAAACTATAGGAGCCCCAGCATGCCCTTTGGAGCAGAAGTCTCTTGCTCCAGGAAATAATCTGTGAAAATGTAAGTGCCAGCTAGGCCCCAAATAGGCAAAGACTTAACTTGCCTACCTGTATGCACTGGGAGTAGCACTATTAAAGTGGGACTGCCCAAAGTGAAACACATTACGTCTTTTCCAAAGCGAGGCCCTAGAATGCACCTCTCTCTCACTAGTGGGCTCAGATGTGCCTCCAGGGGAGAACAGACTCTTTAGTAAAATAAGATTTATGGTCTTGATCCTGCAAACACTTTTGCACATGCTCAACTTGAGCAGAGTAGAGCAGTTTGGAACATTTACGATCAGTCACAGTTTCAATAACAGAAAGGAGGACAAATAATTCTTACAATTTTTTTTTTCCACAGATTTCAAACCTCTTTCCCTCACCTCCCCATTTTCCTCCTAGGTTTACTAACAAAAGTTATGCACCCATGTTCAACACTCTGGAGTTATCTACACTTAAAGCCGTGCAAGATCAGTAGTTGCAGTTACAGTAAACATTTTAAGGAATCCCATACATTCCACCCACGCTGCAACTGGGAAACACACACAGATTAGCAATTGGAGGGAGATTATTTTTCATCTTTGGAAAAAAATTATTTATTTTTATGTTAGCAGTCTCTCGACCCTTACCTCTACTTCTTAGTTGATGGCATAAATTGGGGACATTGATGGTATGTTGGGAAAAGCATCCCTAACCACGTGGCAATATGATTAATTATTATTTAACATTATATCACAGTAGTGCCTAAGCCACAATTTGGTTAAGCCCAGTCATGCAAGGTAATTACAGCAGTGGCTGATGTCCACACTGCCTTCCTTCTATATTATATCTAACATATTTGGTTATGTTAGATATATGCACGTCCTGACCAGGAGCACTTCCAAGGACTGAAGAGGGGCAATGTGGGAATCTCTTAGTGAGGGCCAGGGCTCTAAGCTTCACACAACTCCCCCAACCACAGACCAGCTGTACCCCAGGCTTTTTGCCTCCCCACTCCCAGCTGTACCACCTTAACTACATGGATATAAGCCCTATGCTTCTCGCGGAGGTGGAGTTATGTCATTAGTAGGGGCAATTACATTATCAGGAACAAGGCTGTAGTGTAAATACTACACTATATTGATATAGGTCAATATAAGCTGCCTTATGTCAACCTAACTCTCTAGTGTAAACCAAGCCTGAGACTATACTAGGATAGTGTCTATGTGTTAGGGCTTATCTACATTACCTGCTGGATCGACGGGAAAGTAAAGAGTACAGAGAAGGGCTGCTAGGATGTTCCAAGGAATGGAAAACCTGTCCTATGAAAGGAGACTACAGGAGCTTGGCTTGTTTAGCCTAACCAAAAGGCTGAGGAGAGATATGATTGTTCTCTATAAATATCAGAGGGATAAATACCAGGGAGGGAGAGGAATTATTAAATGTGGACACAAGAAAAAATGGATATAAACTGGCCAGCAGGAAGTTCAGATTTGAAATTAGATGAAGGGTTCTAACCAGCAGAGAAGTGAAGTTCTGGAACAGCCTTCCATGGGGAGCAGTGGAGGCAAAAGACATATCTGGCTTCAAGATTAAGCTTGATGAGTTTATGGAGGAGATGGTATGCTGGGATAGCCTCATTCTGGCAATTAATTGATCTTTGACTATTAGCGGTAAATATGCCCAATGGCCTGTGTTGGGATATTAGATGGGGTAAGATCTGAGTTACTACAGAGAGTTCTTTCCTGGGTGTCTGACTGCTGAGTCTTGTTCACATGCTCAGGGTTTAGCTGATCGCCATATTTGGGGTTGGGAAGGAATTTTCCTTTAGGGCAGATTGGCAGACGCCCTGGTCTGCCAATCTACCAAACACGCTGCCCTGCAGAAGCGCAACGCAGCTCCGCCCTAACCCCCTCCTCAGCCCCCCCTCCTCCCCATAATCAGCTCACCTTTCTCCCGCTGATGTCTCACTGCTCCTGCCCGCCCAACTCCGCTTCCCTCACACTTCACCGCTTGGCTTGCCCCACCCCTACTCACCTCCCTCAGGCCGCACATGTGGCCCACGGGCCATTTGTTGTGCAGGCCTGCTCTACGGCGTGGGGCATGGATCACTTGCTGGAGTATTCTCTGCACCTTGAAGTCTTTAAACCATGATTTGAGGACTTCAATAGTTCAGACATAGGTTAGAGGTTTATTGCAGGAGTGGGTGGGTGAGATTCTGTGCCTGTGTTGTAGGGGAGGTCAGACTAGATCATCATAATGGTCCCTTCTGACCTTAAAGTCTATAAATATAAGTTTGGGAACCCCTGGCTTAGAGTATATTCATTATAGCACACAGTGGCACAGCTGTCCTGTAGACTTCCCCTAACTCTGAGTGTTATTTGCAAGGTAGAACAGATTGCTTAGCATAAGTAGTTAACAGATATTTCAAGGGACCATTCAAAGTGACCTGTCCCATTAACATACCTGTCATGAGGAGGAAAGAAGGGGGGCTGGAAAGTAGATGCAGGGATTGTAGTGTATAGATTGTTGTAATAGGCCATAAATCCAGTGTCAGTCCATGATTTTTAGTGTCTGGCAAAGTGATAAATTTAAGCTCCCAGGCTCATCTTTTGAAAGTGTTGTGCAAGTTTCCTTTGAGGATAAGGACTGATCACCTTGGGTGAATGCTTTTAAGAAAGCGTTCGCTCTATATCTAACCTATCAGACCTGATCCTCAAAGGAAACCTGCAAAACGCTTTCAAAAGACAAGCCTAGGAGCTTAAATGTATAACTTTGCTAGACACTAAAAATCATGAACTGAATAGGGACACTGGATTTATGGCCTATTACAGCAATCTACACCTCCTCTCCCACAACTGCTTTCCCTCCTGCTTTATTCACTCACTCCCTTTATTTCCTCTCTGTGATAGGTGGGGTGTTAACTAGCCACTTCATCTTGAATGGTCCCTTGAAATACGTGTAAACTAGTTATGCTGAACAATCTGTTCCACCTTGTGATGCTCTGGGTAAGGGCATGTCTACACCACAAAATTAAGTCAACTTTATTTATGTTGGCATACAGCCACTGCAGTAATTACATCATTTGTACGTGTCTACATTTTTCTCCTTGTGTCAGCGGTGCACATCCTCACCAGGAGCTCTTGCACGAATTGAACAGCCAACGTAGGCAACACACTATCGACACTGAGACAGCATTGACTTAACTACCTCACCATTGATGCTACATCTCTCATGGAGATGGAGTTAAGTTGGTGTAGTGGATGAATTACATCAGTGGGAGCGAGATTTTAGTATAGACGCTTACGTAGTTAGATCAACGTAAGATGCCTTGCGTCGACCTAACTAAGTGTAGAACAGGCCCAAGTTTCCCAGACCTGAAGAAGAGCTGTGTGTGTCTCAAAAGCTTGTCAATCTCAATAAGTGGGTCCGGTAAAAGATATTACCTCATCACTTTGTCTTCACAGTGGTTAGGCAACTGACACGCTGGGCCTACTGTCTGTCATGCTGTCCAATAATGTCTCCTTGTTTCTTTGTGCTCTTGGGGGGGGGGGGGGGCGCCTGCCCGCCCCCCCCCCCCCCCCCCCCCCCACCACCACCACCACCACCACCACCACTACCACTACCACTCCCCTTCCCCAGTCTATCTTATTGTATCCATCTGTGGTCTCTTGTCAGATACTTACACTGTAAGCTGTTTGGGACAGGGACTGTCTTTTTGTTCTGTGTTTGGGTAGCACCTAGGATTGTGGTCCATGACTGGGGTTTTCAGACACTACTGCAACAGTATGCAAGTGAACAGATACATGTACATATAGCCTGCTGCAGAGTCTGTTGAGGCTTATAGCTGGATAAAGCATTTTAGAAATACAGCTTTGAAAAACAGAAACAACATGAAGTTAAGACTTTTGAGTGAGAGTAGGGGAAACACTATATTATATATATATATTATATATATACACATACATACACACACACACACTAAAACCCTCTCAGTATTAATTATTTTTCACTTATCAGAGAACCCTCATTTTACTCAGTTTTTTGGTTAGGTTGTGGTTCATTTATTTGCTGTTCAGTTTGTGAACCATGTGCCTGTCAGTTAGTCTCCAGGCACTTTGGAAAGACTACAATGCAATTAGTTAAAATCCACATATTGGTACAGTACAAAAGCCAGAAGTTTACAGGTGCCCCATAATACCTATACCATTCAAATTTAAACAACAACAAAAAAGCAACTCTCTCCTAATCAACCCACCGCAGGCAAAAGACTGAATAAACAGATGGGGCTTGTTGTGTCCATTTAGCAGTTTAACAATGGGTAATGTAAGAATGATTCTGTATTGTCTAAACACAGGTGCTGAGCTCCCCAGATTGTAAGAAGAAAAGCAAATGATTCTCGCTGTTGGCTTTAGAGCAGTCATCTGGTGAGCAGCATCTCCTTTGTCATCAACCTTGGGCCCAATCCCACACAGATAATCACACCCCAACCCCACCACACCCCCGGTTTAAGGCATATACATCAGGTCCTTTGTCAGTGGACTAGCAAGGTGGTGCATTCCTGTATGTTCCTCACTGGTATATCTGACAGTTTTTTTAAATGGCAGATTTCGCATTCTTAGACAAGATGGGATTGTGTTGACTCTGTATCTGTGTGGCATACTGTACCCGCTTACTCTCAAGTCACTGAAGGAGGTCTTTAGGATCTCATTTGAGGCACAGAGTCCATAACTTGTCTCCTATTTCCTACATGGATCCATTTCTGAGTTGTTTACCTGGGTTTCTTCACTTTAAACCCAGACAGGAACTGTGTATTAAACTGCTTTTTCTATGATTGCATCATCTCATTCTCTTCTCCCCTTAAAACAAGGTCCTCTGATAAGTGGCTGTCATGATGTAATTAGCTGGTATGATTAGATGAACTGCTATTTCTTTCATCATGGCTCTGTTTAAAATACTGCTGCAGTAGGAGAAGGGAAAAATCAGTTTTATCAGATTTCTTCCTGTCTATCAATGCCTACCTAAAAATAGCATTGCCTCTCGGCATGACTTCAGATGCTGTATTTTACTGGATAGCTTTAATGCCAATACGTTGTCTGACATGACAGTGGTTTCAGTAAACAAGTTAGTGCTCTTTTTTTTTTTACATCTGGTATATTCATGGAGGATGGAGTTTAATCCTCTGCTGATGGCCAGGACAAGGGCTGTTCAGTTATATGAATTTCACTCAAAATGCATCACACTGATTTCATTCAGACAAACATGCTGATCAATCGTTTGCTGTCTCCCTCCAGTCCTCATTCACAAAAGTTTAGACTGACCCTAGCCCAAAGGTGACTGTGTAGGAGAGTATGAGAGAATAAGGACTCCCTGCTGCATTATGGCTTCTGGACTGGAGCTTTGGGTGTGAGAGGGAGTCATATGGGAGTGACACCGTTGTAGACTGTGTGCCCACAGAGTTTTTGAATGCCTGCTGTAACTCAGGCTGCTGTGATGCACAGTATTCTCACAGGTCCTCAGAAGTCCCCTTACTGTGCATGGGTCTGGAATCTTGAGTCCCAGCCATCAAATGCCTAACACTCCAACTCACAAACACATGTTCAGAAAGAGTTTCTGGAGTGCAGCGCCATGGCTCCATTCCTCCACATAGCCAGCAAATTGGTCAACTGCACCCTGAAAGGGAGTGAAAAAATGTCATACAGTGGAGCAGGGGAGGAATTGTGTGAGAGTCTGAATCACCATGCTTCATGGTGCTGTTCCAGAGGTGATACAACTATGGCTGTCCTATATTCAAGGCTGAGACTGAATCTAGTCCTAATCTGCAAATCCCTGATGGTGGAAATCAGATCCCTGCAGGTGGAGTCCCAACAAAATCAGTGAGGTTCTACATGGGTGTAAGATTTAGTCTGCACAGATCCAATTGCAGCATCAGGACTTAGCTCTCAAAATCCTTTTGCAAAGGTAGGTAAACATTATTATCCCTGGTTAGAGGTGAGGGAAACTTTTATTGCAGTGTAGACATACTTAACCTTAAAGGTTAAGTGACTAGCCCAGCATCACACATCAAATTAAAAAAGTGTAAATGCTTTCAGTTCAGGGCACAGGAAAGTGATTCTTACTGGACATTTTTTTTAAAAGGTCAGCATATTACAATGTGTATCTTTGCACGTAGGAGTTGTTTGACCTTATCCTGTTTGTTCCTTCAGCAAATCTTTGTCTTAGAGATCTTCATTGTATTTTACTGCATGTGTCTAAAGGGTTTACGTATTTATTAATGTGGGATTTGCAGTGTACCACAAATATTGGCAAACTTCAAACAGCAGAAAAATAGAAATCATGTGCCTCCCTTTGTCATCAATGATTATCATCAGGGAATGATTTCCCTGAACATGTGCCATTTATACTGAGGAAAGTTATTTATTACTCCTCCTCCTCCTAACAACAGCAACAAAACAACAGTTTAGCATTTATATAGAGCTTTTTATTGCCTTACTCATTCAGATAATCCCAGTGAAATCATGGGACCACTGACAGAATAAGAATAGGATTTAACCCTAATTAACTAGCATTCACAATGACCCTTTGCGGTAGGTAAGTATTTGAAACCTCACTTTACTGATTGGGAAATTTAAGAGAGACAGATTAAGTGACTCACAGAGAATCAGCCTCAGAACTGGGATTGGTCCTATGAAAAAACTAGCAAGTGATCATGTCATTAAGGACTATATCATAATACATTTGTACAAGGGGGATAAATCAAGATTTCATGGGCATTTAGATCCAGCTCCTACCTTGATATCTGAAATCGTCACATGTTCTGTTGGTGAGGAGTTTTGCATATGTGCTCCAATATGAAGATATTAACGTTCCACACTGCATGCAGTAGGTCTGTTTTGTCTGCACTTTGAATATGGAGTATTCCATTGGAATGATTTTCCTTTTGAGGTTCAGAAGAATATCCTGGACTGCTCTGGGGCCAGTTTGTGCTGTATCACGAGCTTCAGTAAAGAGAGTGTGACCATGTTTTCCCTTTGCCCCAGAGTTCCCAACCTACCATTTCAGCCCTTTGGGAGTAGACATAATTTAGAGCAATGTGAGAGTTGTTAATCTAAATTGTAGTGGGGAACTGGCCTATCCCACAGCCAGCCCAGCACTGGGGAGTGCAAAAGTCACCTTTGTGTCCTTTCTTCCCATGATGCAATTTGTACTACATGGTGACAGCTGAGAATTTTAACTCACGGTGTTATGGGTGGAATATTACCGATGAAATGAAATTGACCAAAATGTATGCAGTCATTTCACTTTAAGTCCTGAATCTAAAATTGTTTAGTTATAAAGCAATGAAATTTCTTTCTGCCAGACCAAAATATGCATGATTAACATAATTAACAAAATTACCATACAGAATCAGAATGTTCATATAAAGGGTTTTTCCATATGCTAAATATTGAATGCAATGAAGAGAAAGGGGGTGGGTCTATTAGACTGACCCTTTAGCTGGCAGCATCAGGATCTCTTGAGCTCTAATCCCAGTTTTGACACCGACTCCCCTGATAGACTGGTATAAATCACTTACCCTGTACACTTCAGTTTCCCCTTGTACTTACCTCAGCTCACCTATTTGAAAATTAATTAACTGATGTTTGTAAAATGCTCTGACGAGGACTAAGTGCTATGTGTTGTTATGATTTTAAAGTAGAGATGGGCCAGACTTTTTCTTGCCTTTGCTAAATTAGTTTCATTTTCTGTGGGTTTACAGTGGATCATAAAACTACATTTATTACCATGAAGAGGACAGTAATTATGAGTGCCATCAATAACCACAGCAATCTAGTGTGATGGTTATCAAAACCTCTTGATGGAACTACCAGGCTCTTCAGTGAGAGTATTGGTTTTGATCAGCCTGTTTCATGTTACCTGCTTCCTAAGGATTTCATTGCAGCCTGGCTCAGGTAGGTCTTATACCTAGACCTTCCTAGTTTTCTAAATAGAGGTTTCAGTCAGCAGGTTCACATCTCAATCTCCCAGTTGTGAATTTTGGGACTTGCTTGCTGCTATGGCTATTTGTAGGTACATTGACTGCTGATACTTTGCAAAACACAGCTAAAAAATATGAAGGGCCTCCTGCAGTTCTTACTCAAGGTGAAAGCCCTTGACTCTAATGGGAAATTAGAGTAAAAGTAAATGAGCCCTGCCTTATAATCTATTTACATTGCTTAACTCCTTGAGTTATTTTAGAAAGTCAGTCTCAAATAACTGAGTAGAAAACACTTTCTTTTATAAGTTTTGTATTTATATAGCATTGTTCGTGCAAGGATCTCAGCATTGTTTACAACTAACAAAGCCTCCTAGCATTCCTCAGTGGTGGTTAAATACAAAGTATATTTTACAGCTGGGTAAGAGGCAGCACAGACTGATTTGCCAGCTGTCAGTATCAGCCTTAAATAGGAGCCTAGGGTGAAATCCTGACTCCACTGAAGTTAGTGAGAGTGTTACCATTGATTTCACTGGGGCCAGGATTTCACTCCATAGTCTTGACCCTCAGTCGCTTGACCTAGCCCTTGCACCATACATAAGAAGAGAGATACCTAGAGCAGACACTCTCATCACAGCCAGTTTCCTCAGCTCCTGAAGAATGCCCCTGAATGCAAAAGAGCTGGCAGAGACTTAACACAAACCAAGTGATGGTTATGCTGGTAGAGAGAGAGAGAAACACCTTGAGAACATAGCAGAAGCCAGGCCCACTCCATCTGTCAGGGATAACTGTCCAGCGATCATTTATCAGAGTGGTGCACAAACATCAACTCAACTCTGTCTTTAGACCCAGTGTCTCCAGGAGGTGAGGCACAGATGGCAGAATACGGGAGGCAGAGAGAGGGAATATCTTTAGGCCACTTTTGCACCTTCCCAATCATTAGCTATTTCAGGAACTGAAACAGCCTCCAGCATAATTTAGGAAGCCTGGGGGGCTACTCAAGCCATCTCTTGGTGTTGCCTATACATGCCACACAAGCCAGAATGGCAACAGCAGCACGTGCTACAGCCTAACCCTTACTGACAAACACCACAGGTTACAGCGGTGGCCAGAAATGCTTCTGCCATCTCTAGCTGGTCTGTTTTCTTTTTTTCACTCAGAGGAAGACCTCAGGCATAGGTCTCACTAATGGGAGAGCAGAGAAGACAATCTAACCTAGAGGGAGTGCTGATGGTTGTTTAATTCTTGCATTTGTGTCTAGATGGTCTGGTGATGGCAGTGGTAGAAATAGATAGATTTTTAAAGTTATATAAGAGCTCGCTTTCAAAAATACTGCAGAATTATTCTCCTCACCTCCTCTTCTCCCCATACTTCCCAAGTACATATATTTCTTCTTCCTCTTCTTCTGGAGGGGATAAACAAGCTAGGCAAGCAAACATTTTAATTCAGATGCCTGTCATTCTTACTATTATACATTTGTTTCCAGACTCTAGTCTCTTGGAATACAAAATAGTTGTGAGGAAACTCTTCATTATTTCCACTGGGGCTTTACATGGAAATATAAAAGTTAGTTATGAAGATGGGGGGATTCAAACATAAGGGAAAGACTGGAAATATTTCAATTGCCTATTTAAAACAAACCCCAAATAATTGGAGCAGATGTTTTCCTGCACTGACTCACATGATTTGATGTGTGTTTTAAATGTAATTGAGATCGCAAGACACACATATTGCAACTGATTACTGCAGCCAAACAATGCAGTATCACCAAGAAAAGAAGTCCCAGCTAGTTTAAAAACAGTTTACCTAGACGTTAGCAAACACACTACAACAAAAGGCAAATCCACAGCTCTTATAATAATACTTTGTGCTTCTACAATGTCTCTCAAACCATGTTGCAAACATTAATGAATTGTCTCATTAATTACATGTGGCCCTGTGGGTAAGACATTGAACTGAGACTCAGTTCCTTGCTCTGTCAGTTATCCTCTGAGTCGCTGTGCAAATTGCTAAGACCCCGATTCTAAAACATCTTACACACTTACTTAACTTGAGGTCTGACAGTAGGTCCATTAATTTCAATGGGAAGCATGTGTCCAAGGGTATATCTACATTGCAATTAGACACCCACGACTGACCCATGCCAGCTGACTCAAGCTAAAGGGCTCACGCTAAGGGGCAGTTCATTTGAGGTATAGATATTCTCTCAGGGACCATCCCTCCTCGTAGAGTCTCTCCCTTGCTCTCACAGAGATTGTGGAGCACGCAGCAAGCTGCAATAACAATGGGAATATTTCTGGTGCTGAGATCTGAACAGGTCAGTAAGCTGTGCCAGCATCCCTTGAGACGCCCAAACGCACGCTCTACCACCATTTTGCATTTGCTCAGTCTGTAGTTGAAAAGCTCCTTACTACTATCCAGGACACCTGTCTATAGCTTCATGAGGCAGGGCATTAATGAGTAGGCCAGGTCCCCAAGGATAACAATCAGCATTTCAACATCCTCAACAGTAATTTTTTGGTCTGGGAAGAAAGTCCCTTCCTGCAGCTGTTTGAAAAGGCTAGAGTTCTTAAAGACACGAATGTCATGAACTCTGCCCAGCCAACCCATGTTGAGGCTGGTGAAATATCCCCTGTGATCAACCAGCGCTTGCAGAACCATGGAAAAGTACCCCTTGAGGTTTATGTACTCCCAGTTCTGGTGGTCCAGTGCCAGGATAGGGATATGCATTCCGTCTGTAGCCCTGCCACAGTTAGGGAACCCCATTGCTGCAAAGCCATCCACTACGGCCTGTACGTTTCCCAGAGTCACTACCCTTGACAGCATCAGTTCAATGAGTGCGTTGGCCGCTTGCATCACTGCAGCCCCCACTTAGATTTACCTACTACAAACTGATTGCCGAGTGACCGGTAGCTGTCTGGTGTGGCAAGCTTCCGGAGGGTTATCACCACTTGCTTTTCAGCTGTGAGGGCTGATCACATCTTAGTTTTCTGGTAGTTCAGGACAGGGGAAAGCAAGTCGCACAATTCCATAAAAGTGCCTTTACGCATGCGAAAGTTTCTGAGCCGCTGGGAATCATCCCAGATCTGCAGCACTATGTGGTCACACCAGTCCGTGCTAGTTTCCCGGGCCCAGAATTGCCATTCTATTGCATGAGCCTGCATGATACCTACCCAGTGTGTACCGCTCTGAGAGTCAACGCTAGCAGCAGAACTATGAATGCGATCCACCGAATTAGCCCGCTTACTGGGGACACACCAGTATATGTATACCATCGGCTTTCTTAATTCGAAGTCTAGAAAGTCGACGTTAGCTCGTAGTGTAGACACGGCCCTAGATTGCAATGAAACAGCCCCTTGGCCCAAGCCCTTCAAGCCTAAGTCAGCTAGCGCAGACCAGCCGCAGGTTTTTAATTTCAGTGTAGACCTACCCTAAGGGCAGGTCTACACTATAGCCTAAAGTCAATGAAACTTACATCTCAGGGGTGTGGAAAAGCATACACACCCCCTCCAAGCGATGCAAGTTTTGCACTGTCCATACCCACTTCTCACCAAGGTGGAGAACTTATTGGCAATGCTGCACTGGTGTAGCGCCATAGTGAAGATTTGCCCTAAGAGCTTCCGGAGTAAGGGCCTTAATCTCTCTATGCACAATTCTTCACTTATAATGAAGGGATCTCACCAGGGTGTTGCAAGTTGAAATCTGATCATGTTTGTGAGGCGCTCTGATACTACAGCAACAGGGCCCTACAAGTATGTAGACATGTAGCAAAGTATTGTCCTCATTTTACAGATGAGAGAAAACTTGCAAAACTTAGAGGTTAAATGGCTTGTTCAGGTCACATATGAAGTCTTCAGCAGAACCTAGAGCTGAACTCTCTGGTCATGAGACGTGCACTCCAGTCTTCACCAGCAATGCTGTTTGTGCTGTGAAAGTATCACTACCATAACACATTTGTCTTTTGCTTCAAATAGGAATTTTAAATTAAACGTATGGGTTTTTTTTTTACTTTTATATATGAGTTCTTTTTTACTTATCATTGAGATGCTTAAGCTTCTCTGTTTTGTTTAAATAAAATAATCAGAAGAGCAATAGTGAAATACAGTAATTTTACTGTATGTTTTTCACAAATTTTTCCAGCTTCTTCTTACTTTTGCATAAGAGCCAGTTCTTTCCTTATTTCCAACCTAAAACACAATGTGAAACTCTGGCTGAGGAAGTCCATGCAGACAGACAGGAAAGAAAGGTCTCACAGTCTATCTGTGAACTGGAATTGGCCTGTACAGCTCTATGGATTTGGACCAAAGAGTAAGACTGTCAGTTGAATCAATGACTATTTTGAGAGCAATAAAAGTCACAAACAATTGTTGGTTCATTCTTTGGGAGTGCTTATTAATCATATAAGAAAGGATAAAGCAATTATCTGAAGTACAATAGTCCCTCTTGAAATCTATCTTCTCTTCAAAGATAGGTTTACTGTCTCCCCTCAGGACAGTAATTTTCATAACAGAAATCTGGAAAAAAACTTTGGAAACTACTTCCAGTAAACATATATGTCTACAAGTCTTCCCTGTCTATCCCTATACAGCGATGATTATATTTCCTTTCCAGCTTAGAGGAATTGTTTCAAATATGATAATATAATTTAAAAAATTGAACAACAGACAAGGAGTCCACCAGACAGGGAAAGAATTGTACACTTGTGCAGGAACTGAGTTCATGCCAGGAGCTTTTCTCTTCCTTTGTGTAAAAACCACAGCAGTAACTTCCCTCTCAGTAACAGAATGCTCAGAACTAAACTGCATACAAGAAAGACGTAAAGGAAAAATCGCAGGACATGAATAGGTCAAGAACATCAAAAACAGCTTAATGATGGGAGATCCAATGGGCAGAAATTTCAGCATCACCGTCAATTGTGTGCGCATTGTTTATGCCTGAGGCCATAAGGAGACAAAATTGTTTGAAGTTCTTGGCTTCTTGTGTGTGTAATATGTCTGTAGTATGTATTATCGCAGCATAAGCCAGACAACAGACATTTATTCTTTGCAAGAGCCACCAGAGATTGGCAGAATTGTTTTAATATTTAAAACATTGCATGTCTGGCATCTCTAGTGTATCAGTCTTTAAACGAGTACTGCCGTGGTCAGCATTAAGCATGAGTCAAAGTCATGGTTCAACACAAGTTTCTGGCTCTTCCACACTAGCAGAACCACACAGACCTTTATTGGTTGGGGGCTATTTTTACATGTGTGACGTATTTTGTTGTTTTTTTTTTAAAAAAAAGTCAATTTCATGTTCAGAAAATGGACAGAGTTCAAGACTTAAAAGCCTCTTCATATCCACAGAACAGGTACAGCATGGAGGTAAAGTCTAAACCGCAATGGGCTTTGGAACAGGCTCCCAAGTTTTTCCCATGCTGCATTGCCAACGTGCCTCAACCACGTTCTGGCGGGACCATCTATTTGTGAGAGTATAGTGTACATTAATGTAGAGAGCACCGGAAAACAGAGAGAGTATTGGTATTAGTCTTTGCATTCATTCCATTTGTGACAGTTTCAGGAGATCGGCCAGCTCAGCTGGAAGATGCCTGTTGGACATTTATCCACAGCACAACTCTAGGAGAACAAATCAGCACAATTGTCACTCAGCTTTGGATAGACACTTGTCTTTTATAAAAGGTGTTATGTTAGTAGAGCTATTGGGGAATGTTTATCTTGTGCAGCTATTATATATCTTCTCTCTCCTGAACACCTAATTCACTATATTATTTAATTATATATCTTACACTCTTGCACACACACACACTTTTAAGACTGGGACAGCCTTAGAGTGAGATTTTCAATAAGTGAGTGTGGAGCATAAGTTCTACTGAACAGCAACAGGAATTGAGCTCCTAAATTCTTTAGGGGCTTTTGAATATCATCCCCTTAATGTGCACTGACTGTTTTGCTTTCTAACGTTGATATATTACATGCATTTCTTAGCCATTTCTCAGCAACTCTGCTGAGGCTCCTTAAGCATTTTCCATACAACTTTAGAGGAAGTCTAAGTTGGTTTTCTTCAGTTTTTCTACGTTTCTTTAAGATCTTTTCTGGAGCTTGCTCCCAAAAGACATATCAATAGTACATAAACAAAGGGTCCAATTTTCAAAAGGTGCCATGACTTAATTTACAGTTGTGAAACTCTGCAAACCTTGCCCCAAAGTTTTAATGTCAGCTGTAAGAAAACTATGCCAACACAAGACTCCTTGCTCGTGCAGATTTCTGGGGGTTACATCCCAGCACTATTGAAGTCAATGAGAGTCAGGATGGTCAGGATTTCACTGTTGACCTCTAAAGGCCTGCCCCAAAGCCCATTGAAGTCAATGGGAGTCAACATTGACTTCAGTGGGTTTTGGATCAAGTCCTAACTCACCTTTACTCCTAGCAATTCTGCTGGCATGTTTGTATCAAAACATAAACCTCTTCTCATTGAGAGCATTGATCAAATAGTTCAAATTAAAATGATGGCCGGTGATCTCAGTACCTTTTGCCTTGAAAAAGCAGAGGGCTACAAAGACAATATTGTTAGTCCTTTGTTTATTTTCTGAAAGGAGAAAAACTCAATAGAAAAAAATACATATCCAGAAGGCTTCACAAGTCCCTGTTTCATTCAGTGTTATTGTACTGGAAAATCCTTTTCTATAGTAATATTTTCCTGTCTTTTGATAACATTCTAGCTTTATGGTGCTCAATGTAATTTTTTTTCGCCTTTCTTTGTGATAGCATGTGCGTGGTAGAGAAGGCCATAGTTAAGGCTGCCAGTATAGTATTTGAACAAAACAGGTTTAAAAATGCATTACTCACTTGGTGAGGCGTGAGATGGTTTGGCACATCAAGTCTTTGTGTCTTCTAAAATAATTATTTTCTAACAATGAGGTCCCCATCATGTCTTATTTTACAATTCTTATCACAGTCGCCTGTTCTTTTTCTCATCGACTTCATTTTGAACAAATGTACATTCAAAAATGTAAAGTAACCAGCCATGCTGTTGATTACATCCATGTCTACACTATCACTTATGTTGGCAAAATTCATGTCGCTCCGGGGTGTGAAAAACACACTGACATATCTATGGCCACTTTTTGAGATGGTTTTATTAAGTTGACAGGAGAGCTCTCTCCTGTCAGCATAAAGTGGCTACATGCAAGAGCTTACAGCGGCGCAGCTGCTTCGGTACAGCTGTGCCACTGTAAACCCACTAGTGTAGACATAGCATAAGTTTGGGAATTTTGTTCAAGCAGATGCTGATACAGCAAGGTCCTTCAGCATATGAGCAGTCACCATGAAATGGAACTACTCCTATGTTTAAAGTTACATATGTTCTTAAATACCTTTCTGAATCAAACCTCAATTTTGAGGAATTGCTCTCAACTGGAATATCCCATTTAGGGGAAAGCAATCATACATTTCCACTCACTGAGTCATTAAATAGTTGCTTTTGTTAAAAACCAAAGGTGAGCTGCTTTCAATTCACTGTATGCTGTAGATCTGCAAGAATGAACTTCCGTAATATAATATTAGATGATTTAAGAGAACATAGTCCCATAAGAGCTGATACCAGTGGCGTGAGAGACCTTTTGTTAGGATCTTAATGCAAAATATAGTGTAACAATCCATTTAGCCAGGCAAAGTGAAAGCCAAATCTGAACATTTAGTGTTAAGCACACTAAAAGGTGAACCAATAACTGCTGTGCTAGTGAGCCCATTTCCCTGTAAGTTGTGTGATAATGGCATAGCATTGTGGTTAAATGTTAAACATCCTGTAGCCTTCATCAGCAGTTTATCTGAAGGCAAGTTTTGCAGATGGTCCTTTAAATGATCAGTTATGTTGTTTGGAATAGCAAGCTCCTCTGCCACATGTCTGCTTCCCTGCTGTTTCTGTGTGAAGAAAGGTAAAGTCTTTAACCGGTGAACAGTTGGCATGGTTTATGTAAACACTTACTAGTGCAGTATTTGAGAATCGTTACAAGATCAGTCAGACCTGAGAATGCATTTTACTTTCATATTTAGTAATTTTCACACAGGAGAAAATATAGTTTTCACATACAGAGCTATCGCCATGTAATATATATTTTCTCCTTTCGGTGTAGAACAAAACTAAATAGAAAAAAATGCATTCTTATTGATCATATATATACATATACAGTAGCTAGCTCTTCCAATGACAATATATATATATACAGAGAGAGACAGACAGACATATGCCAAAAATACAAATGGCTTCACAAAAATAAGAGACATATTTGAGTAATGCCTGTCTTCCTTTGCCAAATAAACCAAAGCCTCTTATAGCTGTAGTCTGTCTTAGTCTGAATTAAAGATATAGAACCTGATCTTGCTCCCACTAAAGTCAACAAGAGTCCTGCTGTTGAATCCAAGGGAGCAGTATCCACCCCACGAAGAATCAGCAGGGCAAATGACTCGGGTGTAATCTATTGAAGTTAATGGATTGCACTGAGCATCTGTGTGGCCTATATCTGTAGCAATGCTGGCTTGTATCAGTACAGTGCAGGGACTGTCAGATTTCTGAAATACAAACTGTGACTTTTCTGAGATTAGAAATTGGTCATGAAAGGTTAGAACTGTATATAGATTTAAATAAATAAATAACTTTTTAAAAAATCACATATCCACTTAGCATTTTTAAAATAATGATTTTAAATAATTCTCTCTGGCACTTGGGAATCTTTAAACCGATTTTACCATTTAACACTATAATTTTTCAGGCCATTTCTCCATAACAGGGATTAATGCTTTTGAGGTATGTCATAGGGCAGGCCCACCCTGTAGTGCCCTCAGCTGACTGAGCAAGTCTCTGCAGGCAGACTCCCCTCCAGAAGGAGTTCTTGCAACACCTTCTTTGGTGGCCTCAGCATGCGGCCACTCTCCCTGGAGACCATAATGATGCTTTCCCCCTAAAATACTTAATTAACTTTAGGAAAAACAGTTAAATATGCACAGAGTCACAACCAAATCATTGTAATGTGTATTTATAGGGTTTCTTGGCAGACTCAGTAACAAAAGTAATGCTGCCTCCCCTTTCAGCCCCCACATCCAGGGCTTAGGGGGAATGTATACAAAGAGGAAGGCAGCAGGGGCTGGAGGTCGGCGCCTGTGGCTGGAGCCTGAGACTGGAGCTGGGGGGCAGCACCTGCTGCCACACAACTGGAACCAGGGGCTGGAGGCCAGAACCTCATGGCTATAGCCGGGGGGGAGGGAAGGTCAATACCTGCTGCCCCACAATTGGAGCCCAGGGCCCCCCAGCCAGGTCCCTGAAGTCCCATCACTGGAGCCTGCCACCCAAAACCTCTCCCCGCAAGATGGGTCAAGAACTCACCTCTCTCCAGAGGCAGTGCATGGGGGCAGAGGGGCTTATGCTTAGCCCTCCCCCACATCACCCCTCGGAGGCTGTCATGGCTGCATGAAAATACAGTGGTCGCAATTGAGAAATGTTGCTCCAGAGTCTTTCAACAATATTCCCCTTCTTCAGGGCTCTAATGTATTTAGTTCCTTCACCTTCCTCAATACAGCTCCCTTTTAAATTCAGGGGTGTTAACAGCCCTTTCTTCTGGAGCTGTGGGGATTTTAGTACTGGCCTTCCTGGCCTATAATGTTTTCCCCTTAGGTTTGGAATTTTCCCAGGCCGTTAAAGAAACAGTGACAGGATTTCCTCCCAAACACTGTTTATTCCCTGGACAGCTTCCTCTCTATCAATATCTCCTAGGTCCTTGTATATACATCAGCCCCTTCCAAAATCTTAAAAGGCCACACTGCATGATGGAGGTGGACTAACCCTTAGGCACCACTACCCATAAGAGGAAGACTGTCCCATCATGGCGTATTATCAATAAATTATTTTAAGGGCCCAGTTCTGCTCCCCATGAAGTGAATGGGAATAAGATTATCCCCAAAATGATTAATGCATTTGAATCTAACAAGTGGACTACTGCCTATATGCATTCATTATTGGAGCTTTGTGAACTTTTCACACCAGACTGCAAAACATGTGGAATTCATACATATATTTGAAACCCACTGGGTATTGTGTGAACCTGTTCTTGGTGTGTGGCCCTTTGCTGAAATTCAAAGCAAAATTATTTGCGATCACTGACGACTGAAAGTCATGGTTTCATTGAGGTTCATGAAGCTTCTGATACTTGGTAATGTGGTATATTCTTCTTTGTTCAACCCCTGCAAACCCTTCTGAAACCTCTGTCGCTAAATATATAGCCAATTGATTGACTGCACTTGGGTGTGTTATGAAAAATATTCAAGAGACTGAATAACAAAACGTAGCCTTTGAGTAGCACAATGTGGAAAGGAGACAGACATACCCCTTTTTTGGGAAGCAATTCTTATTTCACAATATGGGCTCAGCTACACGAAGTGTGGGGGAGAATTGACCTACGATACGCAACTTCAGCTACTCGAATAGCGTAGCTGAAGTCGAAGTATCTTAGGTCGACTTACCTGGCCATCCTCAGGGCCACAAGTTGACCACTGCCACTTCCCCGTCAACTCCGCTTCCTTCTCTTGCCAAGATGAAGTTCCAGAGTCGATGGGGAGTGCGTTTGGGGATCGATTTATTGCGTCTAGATGAGATGCGATAAATCAATCCCTGATACATTGAACGCTACCCGCCGATCTGGTGAGTAGTATAGACATAACCTATGTTCATCTTACACAGTAGGTGTGCTTCAAAGTGCACCCTCAAAACCACTTATATTTATAGGACAATAGCTTACAAATTAGAAAACACTTTGTACGTCACCAAAGTTCCAACTCACCAGTTTGTTCCAGTTCCTTAACATGTTGTTCGGTACCTTTCCTTGTCTCTGTTTTGGATGCTACATTTTAAACTGGTTGCCCATGAAAGTGCCTGTACTAGACACGCAACAAATGTATTTTGCCTGTGATGGGCTATTTGCTAATGCCAAAAGCTACATTTAGCATTGCAGAATCTTGTGGGATATATATTTCTTGAAATAAGTGAGCTAAGTGGATAGAACTGTGGGAAAAACAATATAACTTGGTTAACAAAAAGTCCACATGCTGGGTATAACACAGTATTAACATGATATGCCCTATGCTTATGTATTCGCAAACACTCCAGTAATCAATATGCAACATAAAGAGCTTCTGTTCTGGGTCCTGTCTTTACCCAAGTGCATTCAAACCAAACCAATGAGCCCTTATTGTGGTGTTTGCCACACTGCTCCATTTTTTAGATACAAGGGGTGGCATTTTTAAGAGCACTTTATGCTGCCATTACCCTGCTCCCACTGAAGTCAACAGAAGTTTTGCCATTGACTGCAATGGGAGAAAAATTAGACCCAGTTTTTTAATATCCCACCCAAGAGATATAGATAAACATCCAAGCTTTTAAGGGTTTACTCGAACAGAGCCAACAATCTGATCCTTTTGGAAAACTTCCATCATCTGTCATCAGTTAACTATTGTCCTGTGATGCCTATCCATTCATGTTGTCCATTCCTTTGTAATCACTTAGGAGCAGATTTTTAAAGGTATTTGAGCATCTAGTGGGATTTTGCAAAAGCATTGGGTGTTAGGCACCCAGAAGCTTTTGAAAATCCCACTAGGTGTCTAACAATCTTTAGGAATCTAGTCCTACTCATGGATGGGCCATGTTTGATATTAAAATCTTCCGAATCTGTTAAGTTTCCTGGTTTTGTTTCAACTCTCTTCTATTGCCATTGTATTTTTACTTGTGTTATACATTCGCTTTTTATTTCCTGCAGAACAGGAAGAACTGATAATATCCTCCAAATCTCCCTAGTAGGCTGTATTTGAAACTCGGCAGTTCTTTTTTATGGAGGTTCAGATAGGAGACAGCATTTCTGAAGTTTTCTGTGGACAGATAATTCTTTGTACAATTCCATTATGTTTTGAATTATATCCAGATGCTTTAAAAGTATTGTTCTATTTTTATTTATCCAGCTATCTGGTTATTTGCATACTTTGGGTGGGGGAGGAAAGAGGCCTAGCCATTCAAGCCAATCAGAAAGCACTAACAGCATAAATTTTATCTGTATTCTGCTATGAGAAGTGAGATGATTATTTTAAAAAACACTTTTCTAAATAAATATTAATGCAGCTTTCATATGATTTCTTTATGTTGTTTCAGTGTGACTCTCAATTCCTGACTTGAGCATTGATTTTGAAAATATGTATCTTGGAGAGATCTTATCTTAAGAATTCCTGACTTTTGTGCCTGTTCGTATTATTAGTTACATACCAACAGTGTGGTTGGCCTGGTACACAATATAGGGTAAGACATGAACTGTGCCTCAAGGAGCAAACAGCCAGACAACAATAGATACGAAACACAAAGCACATACTTGAATTGGATAGTGATGTAGTAGTCACTTTTTGTTGGGGAAAGCAGGGATGGAAATGTTATTTAGTTTTGACGAGCTGTAGATTTCAACCAGGAAAGATCTTGGGTCTTGCAGAACCAGTGTGTTTTAGAGAGAGAACTGAAAGAAACAGGATGCAGCTTACTGTACTAGGTTGGAGAGGATATTCCAGGAACAAGGAATAGTGTGAAAGAAAGAATGGAGAAGAGAGTTGGGGAAGCATGTAAAAGTGCCAGTGAGGCATGATGTGTTGGAGGAGTGAAGGATAGTAGTAGGAAATAAGATTGGAGCTGTATACTGGGGGCCAGAGCAGAGTTGTCCAAGGCTTAAAGGTGAGGAAAAAGAGCTTATATATAATGCAGGTACAGAAAGGCCAATTGATAAATACAGTTACAGTAATATAAGATAATGGGACAATTATTCTGCTACATGCCTGCCTTTTGGTCAATAACTGGAACTCTTGCACTATGCCGCCTCAATGTAGAAATCCCTGGTTGTAAGGAGTGCAGTAAATTCTATATATTCATCTAAAAGTACATTTGTGGATCTCTGTAGATCTTTGTAGACTAGTTCAGCAATCTTTAAGAATGAAAAATTCTTCCATTTTTAGTTTTTGGTGACTTCTCTGCACCATCTCTAAATTCCATGCTGTTTCATGTTCCACCTTGTCTGTCAGGATTCCTAGTGCCCCTGTGACTTGGATTGTCCATAGGTTTAATTCTGGGTTTGCTTCAAGATTAAAATTTAAAAGGCTCTGATTTTTATCAGTTATAGTACAGTATTTTCTTTTCAAATGCTTCTGCAGCAGTGCAGATACAGGTCAAAGGTTATATTTTAAAAATTGATGCCCAGAGCTTTTTACGCTAATGGAAACTGAGCACCCAAAGTACTACACATCAAGTTGACAGAATACAATGTACCACATATATTATATAATACATATGGCTAAAGCAACTGCACTGCTATAATGGTGAAATAGATAGAGTTTACATTGTGAAAATGTATGTTCACTGGCAAAGGTATAGTAGATTTCTAGTTATTTTCAATTAGATGTGAGGAAATCCTAACTGAAATCAGAACTTCCGCATAACTGCAAAACTAATTATGTCATAAAAACAATTATAAAGCAGACAATGTAAGATCCAGAAACAAATTATCAAGCAAAGCACAAAGGGCATTTCCTTTTTGCCATCTCATGTCATGAGTAGCATCTTTCATCCCAGGCTCTAATTAATTAAACCTCAAGTGAGACAGGTGTGGTCATAAATAGTAACTGACTTGTCCACAGTCAGACAGAAGTAGATTAAGGAACAGAGCTGAGATCTCCTGACTCCAACTCCTATGTTCAACCCATTCAGCTGCAGCTGAGACCCTGATTCAGCAAAGTATCTAAGCACTCAAGTAGTCCCACTGAGTTCACTGAGACTATACAGACATTAAGGCCAAGTCTACACTGGGGGGAAAGAGGGAGAGTCAAATAACGTAGCTGAAGTCAACGTGTCTTAGGTCGACTTACCTCGGTGTCCTCACGGTGGCGAGTTAACTGCTGCCGCTCCCCCATCAACTCCGCTTCCACCTCTCATGGCAGTGAAGTTACGGTATTGACAGGGAGAGCACTTAGGGATCGATTTATCACATCTAGACGAGACGTGATAAATCAATCCCTGATAGATTGATCACTACCCGCTGATCCTGAATGGGGGCCTGAATGTGGAGATTCAACCTGAAAGGATGGTCTGGCAGCACAGGGAAGCACTGCAGCTGACTTCTGTATCTGTTCAGTGGGTAAAGAAAGAACTTCAATCTCTGGGCCTGCCTACTACAAACCCAGAATTCCCTTTTAAAATATTAGATCACAAGCCAGAGAAAATCATCCCACATATCAACAGATTGAGTGAAATGTATAAAACCTCACAGGTGCAGATTATTGTCATGCCCAGGAAGGCCAGACTCCAAGTCATAGTTTACTCTGCAGGTACAACAGCATTTTTAAAAAAAGCTATAAGGTAAATCAGAGCAGCTACCATTTCACATTTTTAACAAAACGTTCAGAAATTTGCTGTCTTGATGCAACACTCTAAATCAACTACTGCTGCTCTACTTTTTTTTTACTTAAAAGAAAGGTTCAATGATGTACATAATGTAGCAATTCATTTTATAAAAACATGGAACGTAAGTGGATTTACTTGTTGTAGAATTATCCAGTGATACAGAATTTCCAGCGTTCTTCACTTCCCCCACAATAGGTTTTTGCACTAGAGTGGTAAATCTATGCCACAGGATTACATTTACAGACGTTCTTTGCTGTCTTTGCAAATACTGCATTTTAGAGCATCTGCCAGAAATCAGAACAACATAACCAGCATCTGGAGTGAATTCAGGCAGCTATCTGTTGCTTTGGCCCTAAATCATTGAACTGTAGTCATTAATAAAATATATATTCTTTTCACCATTTTGCCATGTTCTCCAAGGGACTGCCTATTAAAGAAGGCAAGGTCATTTTATAAAGACAAAGAGAGAGTTTGCATGTCATAGAAGACTGTTATCTTAGTACATACTTAGCTGCAAGGATCAGTTTCCCACTGTCTTTCATCAACAAAGATTCCTTCCTGGATCAAATAATTACACAAATATTCAGTCAGCAGATTTGTTCCAGATTTTTTAACTCCTTTGGAAACAAAATTTCAAGGAAACAAAAGATTTAGAAATTAGTTAAGATAATGAACATAATTCAGCCCCGGATGCTCTTACTCTAGGCACAGACTTGGAAGCCCTGGGGAGGTGTGGGAAGGAAAAGACCCCTTCATTAGATTTCACAACTCATTCAGTCCTAATTACTTTCAGAAGTCTATAAAAAAGGGTTGCTCACTCTCAAGCAACATGTGGATTCAAGTGGCTACTTTTCTCTAAGGTCACTAAAAACAAGGTGTGCATGTCACACTACTCTTAAAAACACAGATACTGTAACTCACCCACCAGAGACCCTTACCCCTCCCACAGCACACATAGCTACATAGCCCACAACATGCCACTCAGCACACACAAGCACAAACACACATTAGAACACGTGCACACACAGAAGAGGAAGAGTAAAAAGATCCATGAATAAATTAATCCAAAGAAGATGGACAGTAAAAATATGTAGCAATTTATCTTGAGGCCCACAACATTTACAGAACGGGGACCTACCCCAGCCTGGCATAAGAAATTCGGAGGACAGCTCTCTGCATGACAATGGATAGAAAGGGAGAGCTGAGCTGACATTGGTAGTTTAGTGGATTAAAGCATTAGTCCATTAGACCCTGATGCCAGGGGTCAGGTCAACTCTGTTTCTACTGTCAAGTCAAATCACGTCCATGTGACTTTTGTTTCTGGGAAGGAAGAAATACTTGTATTTAGATACTTTGTTTCAAATGGAAAAATAACCATTCCAAGCCCTGAATGACTTGCTGACTGTGTTTAGCCACACAAATGCTTGGCTATGGAGTGGGGCGGATTCTCTTATGTAAACGAGTTTATTCTTCCAGGTTCATTTCCCATGTGTCACCACAAGTGGTAGTCAAGACTCAAACATTTGGGAAGTGAATTTGGGCACAGTTAAGCAAACACTAATTCTGGTATTGATCCAAATTTCATGGCACGGAAATCACAACTGGTTTTATCACGTGTGTCTATTTTTGCTCCCAGTAAAAACTTTCAGAAGGGATAAATTTTAAGACTATGCCAAAGGTGGGCAAACAACGGTCCGTGGGCCACATCCAGCCCATAGGATCCTCCTGCCTGGCCCCTGAGCTCCTGGCCCAGGAGGCTAGCCCCTGGCCTGGCTCTTTCCCTGCTGTTCCCCTCCCTCGCAGCCTCAACTCACTGCGCTGCCGCACAATGCTCTGGGCAGCAGGGCTGCGTGGTGGCATGGCTGGCTCCAGCTGAGCGGCATGGCTCCCTGTCCTGGTGCTCTGAGTCATGCCGCCAGCCACCAGTGCTCCATACAGCACAGTACAGGGGTAAGAGGGGTTGGATAGAGGGCAGGAGAGTTCAGGCTGTTGGTCAGGGGGCAGGGGTGTGAATGGGGTGAGGGCAATCAGAGGGCAGGGAATGGGAGGATTGAATGGGGTCAGGAGTCCCGGGGAGGCAGTCAGGAAGGAGAAGGGGGTTTAATGGGGCAGTGGAGGGAAGTCAGGAGTTCTGGGGGAAGTCAGGGAGAAAGGGTGATTGGATGGGGCAGGAGTCCCGGGCGGCAGTAAGGAATGAGAGGAGGGGTTGGATGGGGCAGCAGGGGACAGTCAGGGGCAAGGAGCCCAGGGGTGGTCAGAGGACAGGGAGGGGTGGATGGGGCAGGGGTTCTTGGGGATCTGTTAGGGGACAGGAAATTGGGGGGTTGGATGGGATAGGAGTCCTGGGGGGGCTGTCAGGGGATGGGGCAGGAACCCCAGCGGCAGCATCAGGGGACAAGAAGCAAGGGGAGGGAGGTCAGATATGGGGTGGGAGCCGGGCCATGCCTGGCTGTTTGAGGAGGCACAGCCTCCCCTAACCTTCTATACAATTTCAGAAACCCGACGTGGCCCTCAGGCCAAAAAGTTTGCCCACCCCTGCTCTATGCCCATGTTATGTGGTTGGCTTCTTTTCTGAGAAAGCTTTTGCAGAAATACTAATTGAAAATTTTCATCTGGTTCCAGTGAGTACCTGAGTTTTGAAACATAGAAATGTTTCTACTGGTCAGTTTGTCTATTGTCAGAGTTCAGTTAAAACCAACAAAACAGCAGAAACCAGTACAGAGCAATGGCATTTCCACCAGGGTACCAACAAAGATGCTACTAATGATAATTATGATGGAGGGTGTTTTTTATTTTTCAGTGGATATTTGTCCATTAGGGACAGAACTGACACCTCCAACATATTGCAAATTGAGCACTGGAAAGGTATGACATGCTAAATGATTTAGGGTCTATTGGTCTAGGCCAGATTCAAATTGCTGGCCACTGGGATGAAAGGCCTCTTACTCCATTATCAATTCCCTCAACCATCCTGTCTCCAGTCTTTTTTTTTTATTAGTTACAATAAAAAACCCAATGCCTTCCTCCCACCCCAACATTGTAAAAGAACTAGTATCAAGTTTTGTATTTTTCTAAAAGTGCTTTGGATATAACCAGTACAAAATTAATTCAGAGTTGCAGACAGATTAAAGTAATTTCAGTTTTCAGCATGATTTAAATATGTCTGGAGAGAATGTTCACCGAGTGGCAACCATAACAAACGCAAGCTACAGCATTATAATCCATTCAAATACATTGCGTCATGTGATTTGATTTTTGAAACCTTACATTTCTATCCAGTAAGTTTAGATTTTCTTAACATTCTTCATAGCACATATCAACACACCCTGCTTTCCCTCCAGCACTATAAAATTCCTTGGATACTTAAGAGAAATTAGGAGCATGAGTTGCCTGTTGTTGCCATGGGATGTTGAAAGAGAGTTACATGAATTCATATAGTCACCAAGTAACAGCACCCACTCAGAACACAAGCCACACTGGGTCTGTGTTGGAGAGAGGAATGGAAGGAGACAGGCAGGGCAGGGAGAAGATTTCAACACATCTCTTTACCAAATTTGAATCTTTTTTATTTTTTCCCTTGTGCAAGTTGAGGCTTTGCATCTGAGTGGGCCTATTCCCCTCAGACATGTTTAGCATTCTTCTGAAACAGCTGGATCTCCCCAGAGTGGCTTGCCTGAGCTGAGCTTTTGTGCTGGGCAGCAGGAATTCTTCATGAGATCACCATGGAGTACATGCATCCCTAATGAGGTTTAGACTAGGGTTTTACCTGACAGCTGTTGCCATGAGAGGATCTGTATTTCTTTTTGTGGGAAAGAAAGGTCTGGCACTCTTACTCGGGGAATGGATCTTATCTGTTTGAGCTCAGATGGGGGACTGAACAAGGCCAACCCCCCCTTACGAATGTTTTATGCAAGTTGAAATAAATCAATTGACACACATACGGGAGTCAACTGCTATTTAGAAGGGCTGGTTTTGAAGTTAGTTAATAAATCAAAGCAGTTAAGGAAACAAAAGTAATGACTTGCAGTGAGTGATAATAAAAATAAGAACCAGGTCAAAACAAAGAATCTAACAAATCAGCACCTGCCTGAACTTCAGAGTGGAAAAGAAATTACCCACAAGGAGACATTACCTGTCTTCCCAATTACATGAAAATTGATTGCGTGTTGGAATATAACTACCTGAAAATGATTAGGTGATGAGGTTAAATCAAATGTGGTCTAGTCAGTAGTCAGTGCCATTGTTTTTTGTGGAAGTGTAGATGACGAAAAGGGGATACCACAAAAAAACAAGGAGAGAAAAAGGAGAGTATCGTTCAGCCCTGTTTATCTGAAGCAGCTGATTATGTAGCCACTGCTGAATCAAGCCCATAATGCTCAGAGGTCAAATAAGACATTAGATGTACAGAGTTTAAGCTGGTTGGGAACATTTTGTTGGGATGATTTTCAGATGGAAAATGCAGTTTCTGCAAAATCAAATGCTTTGTGAAATGTTTCAATGTGCTGTGGGGAAAAACAAAGGGAAGTATTTCATTTCAGGTGGGTTCAACCTGCATTAGAATACTTCAGATTGTTGAACTGACACCTGAAGTATTTCATTTCAGATCAGTTCCACATTAAACTGCTTTCCCCTGTTCTGGTGCATTGGGAGCTGGAGTTCAGGCCCCCATTCTGTTCTATGTTGTCCCTGGGCTCCCTGGCAGGACTCATTCTCCTATAAAGCAATGCAGTCTTTGTTCTGACTGACCAGCATGGTGCATCATGGAAGTCACATGATTGTAAGATGCATGACAGGAGATGCAATCTGGCCAGGGAGCCTGTGCCATGGGACGTTTAGGGGCATCAGGCTTCCAAACCACAACTCTCATGAGGCAATACGCCACCGTAAGGAAATGCAATTTAAAGTTGAAATGACTCAAAACAAAGCATTTTGCACCCATTCAGTAAACTGAAATGCAATACTTAGATCGTGGAATAGCAAAACGTTTTGTTTGGGTACGAAATGCTGAAATGAACTGTTTAATTAATTTCTGGATCACCTTTTTCTGGAACTTTACATTCCATGAAAAATGTCAATATTTCAACTTTCCTTCCTGACTAGGGACCAAAACAAATGTTGAAATATCCAAATTTCCCCTGAGATGGAAACTCTGATTTTTTTCTCAAGCCTACTTAAAATAAACAGGAGAATGGTCCAGTGCGCACTTACCTAGCTCTGATTCACCTACATAATTGGCAGTAGTGTAGTATTGTAGGGCCCCACACGTCAGCTTCTTTACATGCAATGGGATGGGAAAAGGATCCTTGGCAGAAAGATTTCAATGGGAGAGCCTTGTGTTGTGAGGCAGGAGAAGAGAGTCTATGATGGACAAGGCAGAGCCAGCAGTGGCAGATATTATTGCCAACAATTGTACAGTCCCGCTCGACCACTCCAGGCAGACTTTTTAAAGATGGGTCTGAAAATTGCTACATTTAGAGAGAGAGAGAGAGAGAGAGAGAGAGAGAGAGAGAGAGAGAGAGAGTGTGATTAGCCTGCTAAGCCCTTTACCCATTTTTTAAATCTGTGGGTGAAATCCTGGCCCACTGACGTCCAGGGTAAAATTCCCATTGACTTCAGTGGTGCCAGGATTTCACCCAAGGTGTTCAACTTTATATCACCTTGCTCTATCCCACATGACTTTTTTGGCCACATCATTTACCGAAGGGGTTTTGTGAATTCGAACATTACACAAATAATGATGCGAGCATTCTGCAGCAGAAAGTTGGAAAAGCAGAACCCAAAAGCATGGCCTGAGGGCCAAATGCAGCTCCTGGCATCCTTAAATGCAGTCCATTAACAACCCTCTCCCTGAAATTTCAGGGCTAGGACAAAGCTAAACAATTGCAGACTTTTATTAATAATAAACTCAGCCACCGAGCAATTTTTATTAACCTAACTAGAAACATGCAAATACTAGCACACATGAGGGCAGTGGCATTTATTCCTGATAAAAATACGAATGGAATTTTCATGCAAGCTAGGTGCACACCTCTGCCTCCTGAGAAATTGCCATGGCAAATCTCAGTGCCACAGATTTTGGACAATGAGGGATCGTAAAAATTACTTTATACATAAATTTGCATGATGGAGTGTCGTAAGTATCCAAGCATTGGCATCATTTCAAATACAAAGTATGCTGAAATATACAACTTTCAGTAAACATCTGATGATGTATGCCACTCAGTGTTAGGGCCTGATTCTGCCGTCTATATTCATGCCGCCTAATACTTTCTTTTGCATGTTGTACCATGTAAGAAACTAGTTCATTCTTTGATGCAGAGTATAATGCTTTATCTGTTAAGGCAAGCAGTATGACTAGCAATGCACTGCTTGAAAGAACAACAAGACTTTCATTCACTGGTGACTATATTTTTAGAAGTAGCATTTATTTCAGTCAATGCTCTGGAAATGGGTCAATTTTTCTTTCCATCGTGGCCAGCAACAGCTTCCTGCATTTTCAATATGCAACTACAACTTACTTGGGAGCTACCATAACTCTATCTGCAGGAGTTTCATTACATAAGGAAAGGGTCACCCTTGTCTACCACATTTGTTTCCCGCCATGGAAAAAAATAAAATGGGAAGGTTTTGGCTGGAAAGGACTGGGTGAAACAGCTCACCGAGATCCCGATTCAGGAAACAAGTCAAGTGTGTGCTTAAGTCCCATTGACTCTATTGAATATGGATAAATGCTTTCAACTGCACAACTTTCAGGCCACTAGCCTGAAATTAACACACAGGACTGATTTGATCTGTAAGCCAAGAGTTTAACAACTACTTCATAATAATGGAGTTTTTTCTAGGAAACCAATATCTTCAGCTATTACTGAGCAGTATTTGTAAAAATCCTATTGCTTCCGTTATAGCATGATACTATGCAAGGACACAGTTAGAGAAAAACAAACACACGGATGTTGCCAACTACTAGGAAATAGCCAAATCAATCCTCCGGTCTGCCAGTCCCACCCACAGATAAAATAAATTTCCTTTCTCCTGGCTACCTGCCCAAACCACGGAATGTTAAATTATAGAAATATTCTGAGAGTCAAGAGATATGGCTTCTGATGGACTGTGAAAGAAAACTATTGATTTAAGAACTTTCCACTGAGAACCTCCTGTCACCACCCCCAGTAGTTTAAACTCAGGGAGTGACTGTGAGATCATCTCAGCCGATTGTACTGGCCACTTCAAGTCAGATGCGGAGAGGTATCCCTCCTCAACCCCTCAGTCCCTCCCTGGCTTGATGCAGAGAGGGGTTGAGCACCACCCAAAAGTTGCTAGATGAAATCCATTGCAGTTTAGAGGACTCAACACCTTGTACAATTGGGCCCCCTGACAGTAAGATAGATATGTTGGCCCTGTGAGTTTACCTGAGTATTTCTGATGGACATTTAAAAGGCTAGATCCTCCCTACCCAATCTCTTTTTCACTTGCAGATTCACCTGCTGCAGGTACAGGGGATGCACACTGCATCAAGGGTGCTGGAACAGTTTGTATAGTTGGGGTGCTGAGCCATTGAACCAAACTGTAAACCCTGTATACCACAGAAACCATTTCAAGCCACAGGGTGTGGCTAATTCCAGCTAGCTCCCCTAGTTCCAGCACCTATCCACTGCACCCACTAGCACCTACAGGTACATTTGTGTCAGACTGGATGTACAGTGGAGGAGAGCAGTTTTAAATCCTATCTGCTGGTCCATAAGAGCCCTGCCAGCTGACCCTCCCCCACAAATCAAGATTCTTTTTATTAGTTCTCTTGGTTTCTCTACCACAGTTGTCACCATGGCCTTTGTAGGATGTGCTGTTGGCCCCTTCCATGGGATAAAGGCAGACTTCTCACAGCTGGGCACTTCCACTTAGGTTTCACTAGGGCAAAATCCATCCCTATAGCTCTATCACTTAATCTTACTGCCATTCTGGTAAAAAAAAAAAAAATCCTTTGATTCTGAAAAGGAAAACTTGCTCCTTACTTCATTATATATATCATCCTTCCTGATTTACACCCACGTGAGAGTAGAATAAAGCCCTATATTTGTATTTCTTGTATTAAAATTAACACTGAAAAAAAATAAATTAATAACTAAAATCCTTAGCTATCAGCCTTAATTTTACTTAAAGTTGGGCAGCTCTAATTGTTACTAGGAATGTACGTCAAAGGGGAACATACCCAAAATAGCAGTGGATACAAAAAACCCCACACATTTGAAATAGTTCCCATCCTAACTACACATGGCTCTGTAGTAATAAGGATTTGACAGTGTTTTAACCCATCGTAAAATTAATGTGATTATGGGCCAAGTTCTGATCTCAGTTACACCCGTGTAAATCAGATATAATGTTTTTGAAGTCATGGGAGTTACTCTGGACTTTTACTACTGTGAGATCAGAATCTGGCCCATTGTGTCTTTTGTGTTGAGGCGAGATACACGAGAGGCAAGAAATTCAGAATTCAATTAATATAGCCAAATTTCTAGTGGAAGGCTGCATTCTGAAGCACTTAAAGGAGAGGAAAGTGATCAGGAACAGTCAGCATAGATTCACCAAGGCCAAGTAATGCCTGACTAACCTAATTACCTTCTATGATGAGATAACTGGCTCTGTGGATGAGGGGAAAGCAGTGGACGTGTTATTCCTTGACTTTAGCAAAGCTTTCGATACGGTCTCCCACAGTATTCTTGGCAAGTTAAAGAATTATACACTGGATGAATGGACTATAAAGGCGATAGAAAGCTGGCTAGATCATCAGGCTAAACAGGTAGTGATCAGCGGCTCCATGTCTAGTTGGCAGCCAGTATAAAGTGGAGTGCCCTAAGGGTCAATCCTGGGGCCAGTTTTGTTCAAGATCTTAATGATCTGGAGGATGGCATGGACTGCACCCTCAGCAAGTTTGCAGATGACACTAAACTGGGAGAAGTGATAGATACGCTGGAGGGTAGGGATAGGATACAGAGGCTAGACAAATTAGAGGATTGGGCCAAAATAAATCTGATGAGGTTCAACAGGGACAACTGCAGAGTCCTGCACTTAGAACGGAAGAATCCCATGCACTGCTACAGACTAAGGACCAAATGGCTAGGCAGAAGTTCTGCAGAAAAGCACCTGGAGGCTACGTGGACAAGAAGCTGGATATGAGTCAACAGTGTGCCCTTGTTGCCAAGAAGGCTAATGGCATTTTGGGTTGTATAAGGAGAGGCATTGCCAGCAGACCAAGGGACATGATCATTTCCCTCTATTCAGCATTGGTGAGGCCTCATCTGGAGTACTGTGTCCAGTTTTGGGGCCCACACTACAAGAAGGATGTGGAAAAATTGGAAGCAGCCCAGCAGAGGGCAACAAAAATGATTAGAGGGCTGGAGCACATGACTTATGAGGAGAGGCTGAGGGATCTGGGATTGTTTAGTCTGCAGAAGAGAAGAATGAGGTGGGATTTGATAGCTGCTTTCAGCTACCTGAATGTGGGTTCCAAAGAGGATGGATCTAGACTGTTCTCAGTGGTACCAGACTCCAGAACAAAGAGCAATGATCTCAAGTTACAGTGGGGGCGGTTTAGGTTGGATAGTAGGAAAACTTTCAACAGGAGGGTGGTGAAGCATTGGAATGGGTTACCTAGTGAGGTGGTGGAATCTCCTTCCTTAGAGGTTTTTAAGGTCAGGCTTGACAAAGCTCTGACTGGGATGATTTACTTGGGGCTTGGTCCTGCTTTGAGCGGGGGATTGGACTAGAGCACCTCCTGAGGTCCCTTCCAACCCTGATATTCTATGGTTTTTCTGTGTGCAGAAAATGGAGTGAGTGTACATCACTGGTAGGGCTTATGGGAGGATGACAATCCTGTTTTAAAACAATGTCTGTGGTTTTCATTCTGTGCTGGAATAAAAACAAAACCTTCTGAATGTTTCACAAAAGGGAATGTCGTCAAAATGGGTATTTTCAGATCCAAAAGTTCAGGATTTCGGTAGGGGGTGTCTGTGTGTGTATCCCCTTCCCCCTCTTCTCCCAGAATTGACCAGAGAGCCGGGGGCTTCGCCTTCCAGATGAAAACTTTTCCAAAACTGAGACATCTCCATGAAACATTTTGCTTTGACGAAACAGCATATTTTAATTTAGTTAAAAATGTTCTAACCAGCTCTAATCATTGGCTTTATGTTTCACATTACTAGACAATGTGTGAATACAGTGTGTATTATAATAATAATACCACCACCACCTCTCTTATATAGCACTTTTCATCAGTAGATATCAAAGCACTTCATAATCTTTAACGTCGTTTTCCTCACAACACCTCTGTGAGGTAGGGAAGTATTAGTATTGCTCTTTACAGAGGAGATCTGAGGCACTGAGAGGCAAAGGGTCGGTCTACACTGCAATTAGACACTATGCCAGCTAATTCTGGGCTCACAGGGCTCAGGTTATGGGGCTGCTTTACTGCAGTGGTGACATTCAGGCTCGGGCTGCAGCCCAAGCTCTGGGACCCTCCCACTTGGCTGCTGGGGGAATTACTGTACACAAGTTGACTTCATTTATCTCATCTTGGCTCCAGAAAATCAACACATAAAATAAACAAAAAGCACAGATCATGACAAGTAATTTGGATTTTTGAATTTTGTTCTGTAGTAATAATATACCTATTATTATACAGCAATAACACCCTAAAGATGTGTTTGTTTACACCATATGCATTTTAAGTTGATGATGTTCCTTTAGAAAAAAATGTAGGGTCTGCTTTCCTGAACCGCTGCTCGGGCATCCATGCTACCATCTGAAGTCAATGGAACCTGGAAGTATGCAGTACCTCTAAAAATCAGGCCCATTCCACCAAAGGTCTACAGAGCTACAAAATCAACTTTTCCACTCGGCAAGTGTGCATTGCCCCAAGGCAACTACCTTCTCATTCAGCTCCCTTATCAACAATTATAGAAATTCACTAGAAGAGACATTTTTACTTTTGCAACATTTTTACTGAATTACCACAAGAAGGATCTCTCTGAGATATATAAAGGATCCTCCTCAGACACTTCCTTTCCCTCTTTTGAAATCCCAGTGTATTTGGGTGGTCTTTTAAAAAACAACCCCTATTGTGGGTGCATGAAGACATGTTTAAGTAATGGGAATATTTGCTCCAACAGCTGTCACATCCCCACATTCTGCCAGGAAGCTCTCTGCTTTTGGTGGAGACATTTGCTACTTTGGGGAAGCCATCCACAAAATGGGTATTGTTTTGAAAAGTTCTGATTTACACTGTTCACATGGAACTGGCCCCAACATTCAGTGTTCATTAGGAAACATCTGTCTGCAGGTTTTCACTGCGGCAAGCAGTTTACTGTACGGTTTAATGCTTCTGGAGGCAAATAGGTTACTTTATAGCAGTTCTATGCACAGACACATTTTACAAACCAAAATAAAGTCATGTGGAAAATCCATGTCACTGATAAAAGGCCAACATGCTGATGTACAGGAAGACACAGAGGAACATTTAGTTCAGTACTTGCTGAACTATAATGCTTTGTATTTGTAGGGCACCTTTCAGCCAAGGTTTTCCACTGCTCTAACCAAATGCTTCATAAAATGCCATTATGGATGTACGAGGTGCCGGTTTTTAAAGCCAAGACAAGCTCTAATCATTAGCTCTATGCGTCACATTACCTTAATACTTCACAGACCTAAGCACTTCTTGGCCCACAACAATAAAGACTATTTAATATAACCAGACCATTTGCACATCATTTATATAACATTTACATTTTCCTTCTGTAACATACTGTTCAGTGGAAGCTTGTTTGTTGACAATACTGTGTCAGTCATGCTGAATAAGGACAGTTAAACTCTGTGTTCCCAAGTCAGAGAGAGCTTATGCCAGACACTCCAAAAGCAGCTAAAACACAAACTTTAAGGACAACTGTTTCTAGCGCCTATTCCAGGGGTAGGCAACCTATGGCACGTGTGCTGAAGGCGGCACGTGAACTGATTTTCAGTTGCACTCACACTGCCCAGGTCCTGGCCACCAGTTTGGGGGGCTCTGTATTTTAATGTAAAATGTTTAAGAAGCTTCATTTAAAATTAAAAACCTTATTTACTTTATATACAATAGTTTAATTATATAGTATATACTATACACAAGTGGCTGCAAAACTCAGTAAAAGTGAATAAAGAGAAATTCTAATCTTTCAGTGCCTCCTCCATACACAGGACATTTATTATCCAACTAGTGATCTGCCAATGACTATCCAGATATTGAAATTAGATTTAACTCATTAGCAGAACCCCCCATTTGATAGCTGTACTCAGTGTTGAGACCTGCCACACTATCTTCTGCTGGCAACAGCCCTGCTATGAAGCAGGGCTCAATCCTGAAAGGTCCTGAGATCCCGTGGCTCCATCTGAAGTCAGACAGAGGTGAGGGCACTCGGTACCTCACCAGACTGAGCCTTGTCCTGACTGCCCTGGTCAGTAGAAATTGGGCTCATTATCATATTGCTAGATATTTTGATTAAAAAATTAGCTCTACACACGCTAATAGAGCACATTACGTGGATTAAGAACTGGATACCTGACAGATCTCAAAAATTGGGAATCGTAATCCTATGGGAATGTTCCTACAAAGGTTCTGCGGGGATTGGCACCAACCCCAATATCAGTCAATATTTTTATCAATGATCTGAAAGTAAATATGAAGTCACGAAACTTAGAGACGACATCAAGATCAGTGGACTGATAGATAATGATGAAGACAGGGCAGTCATACAGAGTGATAGGGACCATTTGGTAAAACACAAAATGTGTTTTAATGCAGCCAAATGCAAAATCATTCATCTTGGTACAAGGAACGCAGGCCCTACCGAATGGATATCCTGGAAAGCACTGGTCATCGTGGACAAGCAACTGAACATGAGCTCCCAATGCAAAGAAGATTGAGAAGTGACACAATTATGGTGTATAAGTATCTTCATGGAGAGAAAATACCAGCTACTATAGGGCTCTTTAATATAGCAGAAAAAGACATAAAAACCGATGGCTGGAAGCTGAAGCCAGATAAATTCAAATTTAAAAGGCGGCACATATTTTTAACAGTGAGGATGATCAACCACTGGAACAAACTACTGAGGGAAGTGGTGGATTCTCCATCTCTTGATGTCTTCAGATCCAGACTGGATGCCTTTCTAGAAGATATGCCTTAGCCAAACACAAACTATTGGGCTCAGTACAGGGGTAACTGGGTGAAATGTAATGACCTGTGATATTCAGAGGTCAGACAAGATGATTCCTTCTGGCCTTAAATTCTATGGATCTATGAATACTGTAATGCTAGGAAGCACTGTACCTGGATCCAATCCTTATGGAAAAATAGAGAATTACATCCCTGTTACAGAATTTTTAAAAATAAAGCCTATTATATTATTTGTATTAGGGTAACATCAAGAGGCCCAGCCAAGCTCTAGCCCCCTTGCTCTGGACACTATACATACACATAGTAAGAGAAAGTCCCTGCCCTGATGGGGCTACATTTCTCTGTCAACGGAAAGTAAATTATAGCCTTGACCCGTCTCTAGGCTCTATTACTGTGGATATTAAAGTCAATGGTACACATCCTTCATCAAGTGCAAATCAATGTAATTCCACTGATAATGTCTCTTTTCTATCTGGTGATTTACACCATCACAGAGGCCTATAATACAAACACCTTAATATTATCTTCACTATGAAGTACAGATGTTATGAGTGAAATTGATGCATGCAGCACCTTACAAGCTTTTAATAAAGTCTAAAGATTAAGCACTTTTTATCATTCTAATTTAACAGTGCTATCACTCAGGTGAACCAGGCTGATTCCAGCTATGTATTTGTCAGTATGGGGCATGGAGACCTTGGTATAAGCTGGCACCTGATTTGCTAGTATCACACCATCTTTAGACAGCACTAAGTTCTTGAAGAATGTTTAGACAAATGCACCACCAAAAAATGAGATATCTGAGGTATGTGAATGATATTTTCATCCTCTTGCTGTTGATCCTGCCTTGATTTCCTGAGGTCCCTTCCATCTCTATGTTTCTCTGAGTCTCTGGAGAGATAACCTAAACTGCCTCATACACTTCCATCATAATTTCAACCACTACCACCTATCCATCACACTCTGTCTAGAACATTCCCACACTAGCCTCAACTTGCTGGACATCACGATCAGGTTCAACAGTAGACTCCTATAGACAACCATATACAAGAAAAGGATCGCCACTCTTACCTTTGCAAATCCAGTAACCATACAAACACATCAAGAAATCTGTTATCTACAGCCAGGCACTCAGATACCACAGAATATGCTCCAGGAAGAAAGTCTGGGATACACACCTTACCGTACAGGCACCAACTTTCCAAAATGCCAGGGGGATGCTCAACCCCCAGCTCTGCCCCAGACATCCCTCGCACTCCACCCCTTGCTCCAAGGCCCCACCCCACCCGGCCTTTTCCCGCTCAGTTCCTCCCTCCTCAAGCACACCACATCCTCACTACACCTCCCCACCCCAGAGCCTCCTGAACACCATGAAATAGCTGATTGTGGTGGGCAGGGGGCACAAGGAGGGATGGTAAGGCGTTGATCTGCGGGAGGCTTTGGTGGTGGTGGAGGGGAGCTGATGGGGGGGCTGGTGGTGGTTGTTGCTCAGCACCCACCATTTTTAACTCGTGGGTACTCCAGCTTCAGAGCACCCACTGAGTCAGCACCTATGCCTTAACATACTTAAAACCACTTCATCAAACAAGGACACTCCATCAGAGAAATAGATTGCATCATGGAATGGGTCACCCAAATACCCTAGAGAACTTTCTTCAATACAAAAAAAAAAAAAAACAAAAAAACAACCCTCTGCCCGCACACCTCTAGTTGTCACCTACTATCTATCTCATACTGGTACTATATACTATACCCATATAGGGTATCTGTACTGTTGACAGACCAGATGCCAGCTCATGCCAAGATGCCTAGTCCTCACTTAACACTGACAAATGCTTAGCTGGAAACCAGTCTGGTTTACCTGTGTGTTAGTATTATTAAAGTAGATATTAGAGTTATAAGAACGTTTTTAGACTTTATGAAATGCTTGTAGGATGCTGCATGTATTAACACTACTTATATCTGTATCCCATGTTATACAGATATATTTAAGTGTTTGCTTTGTAACTATAAAAGTGTTTGCTGAAACTGTCAAACCCCACAGTCACTGGAGAAGCATTACCAAGTGTGAAATTCTAATTTACTACTACATCTTCTCCCCAACAAAAGAAGGCCTGTAGACACTAGACAAGCCATTGTGGAACTTCAATGAACAAAAGACTTTGTTGATTGCTTTCCCCATACCCATGAAGAGGATAATGCACAAGCCCTGGTCTCATCACAGTTTGAAGTCTGGTGGAAGGGCATAAAAATCCCTGACAAGCAGGAATTATCATCACTGTGCTGCTCAGAATTTGGAGAGGGCTATATTTCTAGACATAAGCAAGGGTTCCCCAAGCTGCTTGGCTTGCCCTGCATTTTATAGCAGCGACTGTCACCTTTAGGAACCTAAGACTATCTCGTGTGTTTACCTGCTTTAACCTTGTAAATAACTCACTTTTCTTTTTCTTAGCTAATAAATCTTTTGTTAGTATCATAGAATTGGCTACAAGCATTGTGTTTGAGATATGAGGTACATTTGACATGGGGCAAGTGACTGATCCTTCGGGACTGAGTGTAACCCAAATATTGTTGTGATTTGTGGTGTGTAAGGGACTATCTATCACAAAGGCAAGTTTGACCGGGGGGTAAGATACCTCTTCATCTGTTACTACTATGACTTCTTAGGAATTTTTCCATACAATGTCTACCGCACAACCATAGAAATTTGACCATTAATTCATTTACCATAGGATTAAATTGATGTTGACCTTCCTCATTCTACTACCCAACTGTTTTGTTAGCAAACTGAGAAGCCTTCACATTTTACATACTTACAGCACAAGGAGTCAGGAGAGTTGTGTGCTATACCTGGCACTGTCACATGATGTGGGGTAACTCACTTGATCTGTGCCAGTTTCTTCCTCTGTAACACCACCGAGCTACATTACAGGGGTTCTGTGAAAAGCAGTTCACTGATAAGCATAAGATGTTTTCTGAATCTCATAGGCAGGGCTCTATAAAGTGCAGAGTATTGTATCATCATAGCAACAGAGTTGTGCTCCTTAACAGAACTTGTCTAATCAGCAGACAGACAAAACATCAACAACATGACTCAAACTTAGGCCAAAAATGGCTTCCAAATGTTTACAGGCTACAAGGAGGGGTGAGAGGATTATCCAACAAGTCATCTCATCTGTGGCTTGCCCTTTATATTATGATTCAAGTAATAACTTGACTTAATGAATGAGTCAAAGAGGGAGTGGTTGTCTATGACAGTACTATGATAAACAAGTCCAACAGGAGAGCAGTCAGTTGGGTCCCTGAATTTCTGATGTATTCAATTGCCTGTTTATTATCCTGTACTGATTGGTCAGAAGACGTCTTGAATAACTTAACTTAAAAATACAATAAATTGTTTGTGACTTACTCTTCTCTTCCAACTCTGCATCACTGACTGGAGTATAAAGCCCACCATGGGAGGAACTGATGTAATAGAGCCTTGACTACTAATGAGCTAAGGAAACCATTTGCCAACTTTATTATGCTACTTCTAGAACGTATGTAGCAACATGGCTAATGCCCTCCATGATGACAAATTCATGCATTCCTCTCATAATGCTGCTGTGGTCTGAGCCAAGTCCCATACATTAAAGTCTTTTATTCTCTTTGGGCCAAACCTTGTTCCCTTGTTTTGCAGCTGCAAGTGGGCCTTATCCATTAGAAATGAGATACCTCTACCAAAAAGGGCACTAGGCAAGGTTTTGGAACCCCATGCAAGGATCCACAAACCCTATGCCCCACAGAGCTCTTCTTGGTACTTCCTGCACTCCAGCTACAAGTTGATTGGGGACAGGGGGAAACTGGAATGAGTAGGCCAACAGCTACCATTCTCTGCTGCGGGGCAACACAGGCAGTTAGGCCTATATCAGCAGGATGTACTGCAGACCTGAGGCTTCTTCTTTGTGGCTCAGGAAATTTAATTTCCTTGGCTCCTACAGAGATCCCCAGCATGTAGCTTGGACGCTGAGGCTGACTACTAGGTCCAGGGCTTGTTCCTTTGAAAATTATCTAATGTTCTTTTTGTTAAAATCTGGTGCTTTTTTGAGGGCGGTAAGGAGGATGCCTAAAGGAAGGCACATTCGTAAGCCTGTTCTACATGTAACTTCTCACTTTTTTGGGAGGCTTGAGGGGATGATCCCATACCTTTGGGTAATGAGTGGATAGGGCCCTGGAGTGGCATTTGGGAGACATGGATTCTATGCAGAGCTCTTCTAACAGCCTACTCTGTGATCTTTGGCACGTCTCTTTACCTCGCTGGTGCTTCCCGTCTGTTTGGACTGTAAATTCTTTGGGGGTGGGGACTGTTTTACTACGTTTGTACAGTGCTTAGTACAACAAAGTGTGATCTTGTTTGGGGTCTTTAGGAACTACTGTAATATAAAGAAAAAATCCTTTAACCGGAATTACCCCTAATCCTAATTTGAAGGCCACGATAGTTGTTACAATAGCAGAAACAGAGGGAAGGGAAGGTCAGAATGGAAAACTCTCCCCCAACAAAAATTCTCTACTGGGAACTTAGTGAGGAGGACATTGATTGATCAGCTTTTGCTTTCCTTTTCTGGGAGGTTAGCAATAAGTGCAGGGATCCTACAATATAGTCACACTCAAAACGTGTGGTATATTTCCCTTGTAAAGGTGCTGTGTCAAGAGTAGTAACACTGAGTTCTATCACTTGTGCACAGTTCTCACAGATTACAATATATCATTTCTATCTCCCATTCACTATAGCTCAGAGACAGACCTGGTGCTATATGGTTGTGCGGGAAGGTGGAGGCACCCAAAACTCTGCCTGTACTGCGAAAAGGGTTGACATCACCTTCGGTCTACACTGGAGGCAGGGGAGTCGACCTAAGATACACAACTTCAGCTACGCAAATAGCGTAGCTGAAGTCAACATATCTTAGGTTGACTTACTTGGGCGTCCTCATGGCTGTGAGTTGACTGCTACCGCTCCCCTGTCAAGTCTGCTTCTGCCTCTCACGGTGGTGGAGTTCCAGAGTCAATGGGGAAAGTGCTTGGGGATCAATTTATTGCTCTACACTAGACTTGATAAATCGATCCCCGATAGATCGATCACTATCCACCGGATAAAGAGACTGTTCCTTCATCTCCTTTTTATATCCCTCTGTCCGCTACCCCCATTTGGAAAGAGTACAGAGCCATTCATGTTCAGTAAACTCTCACAAGGTTGTAAACCAAGTACTCTGACAATTTCCTCACTCTTGTTCCTCTGAAATAAGTGAAACTCTCTCCAAATAGCAGGATACTGCAAGTCCTTGTATAAGTACAAATTTTAAGACCTACTGTACAAGTCTGTCTGGTCATATGTAGAAAAGAAGAAGTTGCAGGAGTTGAGGCAAGAAACAGTCATAGCCTGAATCAGGAGATTAGCTGTGAGAACAGATTTCAGAGATAGCGTGAAGCTGCAGGATTTGGCAAGATCCTGCAAGGAGCGGTGGAGGAAGAAAAATAGAAAAAATGTGAAGATGACACCAACAAAAGCCTAGGTGACATGAAAAACAGGGGAGAGGTCAGGGGTAGATTTGTGAGTCATGACAAAGGTGGAAACTAAATCTATGGGATCAACTAGAATTGCCTTCCTTGTTCTCTCCCTCCCCCGAAACACACCCCTTTTCTTACTTCCTGGTTCTCACTGGGCCTAGTGGTGAACTACTGGAATACTTTGAGACGCTATTCTTGAGATACAATTGACCCAGCTGGACTGATTCTCTTAACAAAAGTCTGGTGAGAAAGCCTCTTCCCATTTCCTTTCTGGATTTCTGTCTAGATCAAAGCAGAGTGAGATTTTTAGATACACATTCAAACCATACAGACAACTATTTGTCCATCGCTGATTGTGATTGCATATATTCGTACCTTATCATGAAGAAAACTTTTTGAATAGCTCCTGATTCGTGACGGTTTAAATTCAAATATTCTTACTAGATTTGAAAGATCTAACATAATCCTGAGATTTTAAAATCCAAACCAGTTCACATCTGCCTTTTATAAGACAGTAATATGTAGATCTTAAAATCTATTTGTTAATATCCAAAAGGATGTATGAAACTTAGTTCTTGCTTTTCATTATTGATCTCAGGCATCACATTAGAACACAACAGTGATGACATTGAAATCAGAATAAACTTTCAGGAGTTAACTCCATGCAACTTTTCCAGTGATAGAGAAAAACTAATTTAATTTCATCTGGATTTGTTTTTTTAAAAAACTAGTATCATTAACAACCTGGGTACTATTCTCTCCTAGGTGGGTATGGAACTCTAAGTATGAGCATAGGAAATGCCATACTGGATCAGATCACTGGTTCTTCTTACACGATAACTTGCCTTTGCCAGTATCTTCTATTTTAGAAGAAAATAAACCCTCCTCACTTCTCCCTCATGTCAGTTATGCCACATTTTGCATTGCTTCCCTAATATCTTTATGCAAAAATTTGTTTTATGTTAACATTTTAAAATTATACCAGCAAAAATTAGTTCAATTAAGTGCACACCTGTAAATATATAATAGATCAGTCTGCCCTACATAATTCAAGGTGTTTTTCATTTGTCCATTTATAAAAATACAACACTGCCTGTAGCATTTGCTTTAAGAATGCACTTTCTGGAAACAGAAACTGAAGTTGTTTCTTCCCACAACATTTCACCATCCATGAATAGTTAATTTATTTTATATACTGATCACACTCAACACCCCACTCCCTGTTGCCTTCCCTTTGCCACAGGCTCCCCAGTATCTGCCCATCTAGAATGAACATGGAGTAAGACTAATAAATCAGGCTTTGCCGAATACATTTGGCTGCTAAAGCTGCATTATTCACCATGTATTCACATCTCTATTACGTTGACAAAAAGCAGAGGTACAATGGTCACAAATGTACAGGCACAGTTTTTGGTTGGTTTTTGTAAACTGTGCAGTTAAATATACATTCAAAAATAAATGCATCAAGTGGTGAATGTTGCCTGACTTAAGGGGTTACTGCAGCCTGGTCTGCGATATGCTGATCTGATAACAAGACTCTTGTTCTCAGATGTCCTGCAGCTGCTTTCATTAAAAACATAATATTTACATTCTGAAAAGTGACTAAATGAACCCTACTTGAAAGCAGCAATTTAAACAGCTTCACACCTCCTCTCAGAAAGAAGAATTTGCACACCTGTCTTTTTTGGAAATGTTTCAATTTGCTATTTTGTGTGTGTGTGTGTGAACACAGACATAGAAAACACTTTTTGTGTGCGTGCGCACCTACTCCACCCTCTCTTTAATCCTAGCTTGCTCAAGGCAGGCACGTAATTACAGACATGTTGGAAGACTTGGGGATATACTGAGGTTTGACATGCCCGACCTACTTCCGATATGTTTGCTGCTGCCATCTTAAAAGTTAATAATAAGTGTTAGGCAAACGACATGACACATTTTCCCTTCAATGCCTTGCTCCCACAAAAATTAATCTCTCATGCAAGTATGTGAAATACTCCTGAGAGTTGTGGGTGTGGGCTCTGCCAAACAGCAGAGAGTGTAACAAAGTAGTTTAGTCCTACAGATACAATATGTACAAGATATGACTCCTCCATACTGTACTGGAACAGGAAGTGCATCTGCCCTGGAGATTTTCCAGCGCACTGCTGGCTAGATGGTCCCTCTGGCATTGGATTAATTCTCCCCGTATCCCCTATTGCACCTCTGCAGTCATAATCATTTAGTCTTTCCCTAAGATGCGAATACAAAACCGATAAGCTGGAAATAGGGGCAACTGAAAAAGATGTAAGGGGACCAGTTCAGCATGCAGGGCACCAGCTGATCCATTCCATTATACATGAGTCTCTCCCTATTTGTCTCAGGTAGAGCTGTTAAATGCAAACAGGGTATCCACATATTACTGAAAACTCTTTATGGAACATTGTTTTCAGCAACTGATCTCCCATTAATTTCAGTAAAAATGTAGGTAGTGCTAATGTAGACCAGACAAAAAACTTTCTCTGCAACAAGCCAGCTTGCCGTCGTTTGTCTACAGCTACAGAGCTGCAGCTGCCCCAGTGCAGCTGCACTCAGGGCTGGCTCGAGACACCAGCATAGCAAGCAGGTGCCTGGGGCAGCACTCTGTAAGGGGCAGCATTCCAGCCGTGCGACCCCCACATGCCTCCGGCCGCCCGTGGCACGCCCCCTCCTCTCCCCCGCCTCTGGCTGCACCCCCTCCCCCCGCCCCCTTCGCTCCTTCAGCCCCCTTTTTGTTTTGCTTGGGGCGGCAAAAAAAAGTTAGAGCTGGCCTTGGCTGCACTGCTGTAGTGCTTAGTGAAAATGCTACCTACGCCGACAGGAGAGCTTCTCTCATCAGCAGAGATACTCCACTTCCCTGAAAGGCAGTACCTGTATCAATGGGAGAAGGCCAGATTTTCCACACCACTGAGTGATGTCATTGTATTGACACAAAGTGGTAGTGTAGATCAAGCCCTACTCTAGACAGGGCTAAAGAGAACACCACCCTAAATTTACAGTTCAGCAAGCCGGCCTGTTGCAGAGAGAGTTTTTTGTCTGGTCTACATTAGCACTACCTACAGGGTCTCCAGTACTTCAGCCTTCTCAGGCATTATCTATAGTAGTCTTCTTCTGAAGTTTTCCACCACCTGTAACAGTGGTGCAGCTCAACCACTGGTAGGGAGGAGGAGACCTCTAGTGGGGGAGGGAATGTGGGAGCAGGAAGGAGAAAAGGCTACAAGTGAACTGTCATGTTTTGATATTAGAGAGACAAGGCGAGTGAAATAAAATCTTTTATTGGGACAAATTCTGTTGGTGAGAGAGACAAGCTTTCAAACACAGACTTCTTCAGGTGTTTTCCTATGTGTCAATTAAGAGGTGTTAACTCACTGGACTGTAAAATCTGGTATGGACAGCACGATATATGTTACATCGTCGGAACAAAACATCCTTAGAACAAAAAAAATCCTGGAACAAACGCTTGTTTCCCATCTGCATTACAGTGTTACAAAACGTGTCAAAACACAACAAAACTTTCAAGTGAAGATATACCCGTGTTGACAAACTGCTGGCAGCTAACGGTGGTTTAGTCTTTGTACTGGACAGACTTCTGAGCTGGATTAGACAATACTCTCATTAAAGTATTAGTAGCCATCAAGAGCTTTGTCTATTCTAGTTTTTCCAGTGTTGCTCTTGGCAAGGGAGCTACACTAGCTCTGGTCATGGTAGAAAATTAAAGAGGCTGGTATAGAGACAGCTGCAGGTTGGGAATGAATTTTAGTTTGTGTTAGAAAAATAATGTTCTTTTATAAAACTTCTCACCAAGAAAACGTCTGTTGATTTATTCAGTTGTCTGGCAACTTTCAGACATAAAATAAGGAATTCCTAAAGAGCTAAAATTATATTTTGTTTCTTTTACAGTCATAAGAAAAAATATAAAACTATTTGCTTACCATAAATCCAAACTCAGATTTAAAGAGGTTCTTTCCTATGGAAAAAGAAATAACAGAAAAAAAATGAAATAAAAAGCCATGGAAATTATCACTGCTATTCTGGCCCAGACTTCGTCTGAAAGAAATAGAACTTGAAGGTACTTTCAACTGAACTGTCCATTGGAAAAAACAGACAAGTTTCATCCAGAAGATCAAGGTTCTAAAGTCTTGCATTTCCTCCCCAATGTCAGCCCATGTCAGGTATTCAGATTTACCAATATATTTGTAAAGCTTTGTTGAGACTTTGTATGAAATATGATTCAAGCTTTATAAGGGTTGGACACTTGTATTTCTTGACCAAGTGAAAGAAACCTTTTAAAGGTGTTATGGTCTGTCCAAAGTACATTGTTTAGTTGATAGGCCATAGGCATAACATCTTTTAATCCATTGCATCTATCATGTATATCTACTAAAAGTAAAATCAGTATAATATTCTTACTATTTAATAACTGAAGGTGGGGCTTGTAACACAGGCAAAGCATTTCTTTCACCAGAAACGTGAAACCAGATCTCCTTTCTCATGGAAACACACACAAAGAGAGGAGAAGAAAACAAACTAACAATTCACTGTTCCTTTAGCAACATGCAAATAATCATCTTATCAATTTGCAACTAAATTAGGGAACCCAAATTTAATATCGCCAGTTACTATTTTAAGTGCATGTAGTATTGTTCTCTCTGTCAATGATCTAAGTGAACTCCTTTTAGTCATTACATATCTCATTATTTCCTTTAGCCAGCATTCTAGTGTATCATAAAAAAAGGAGGTCAGAAATTATGACTCTCTTGTTTCCTTTTATAAAACTCAATACTGTTCCTAATATCTGTTTTTTCAGACCTCTATCCCAAAACTTCAGGTTCAGTTTTCATGTAGGTCTATTAAAAACACAGTGCAACTCCGCCCCCTTCTTCAGTTTGGATCTGTTTATTTTAATCACACTCTGTGACCTGTCAGCCCTTACTGTGTGGAAGTTAAAGTCATCAAAGCAGGATTAGGAATACCTATGTCAGTTTTCAAACTTCATTTCTTCATGTGGAGGAGACACCATGCAGGCAGTGGAATGTTTTTCTTTAATGACTGCATATTTTGTATTGTAATTATTTTTATTTCTGCTGTGGTTACAGCTTCCCATTTTTCAGTCAAAGTGCAGATATTTCTTTCCTGTTCCCATGCTTACTAGAGCTGGGACCAACATAAACCCCTGCGACCCAAAAATCAAGAATTTAGTTCTAGACCAGGGGTCTCCAAACTACAGCCTGGGGGCCGGATCCAGCCTGCAGCTTCAATTTGTTCAGCCCTCCAGCTGAGCAGGCACGCTGACCAGGCATGTAGAGAAGCCACCGCTGCTCCCCCACCCCCCACGAGCTGCTGCCGGTGGCCCCACATGCAGAGGGGTGAGTGCCCCCATGGCAGCGGCCAAAGGAGTAAAGGAGGGGGCGCAGTAGTGGCTGGAGGAGCAAAGGGGGGGGGAATTTTGCATATATTGAATTTTTTCCACAGTCGCTTCGGCCCGCAAAGCCCCTTCAAAAATCTAACATGGCCCTCGTCTCAAAGTTTGGAGACCCCTGGTCTAGACCATCACAAATACTTACCTCTTACAGGGGAAACTTTAAAAACAAAGGATCTGAATCTCTTCTCACCATAAGTAACTGTACATTAGTTTGTGGGCCTGATTCTCTATTGCCCCGCCCCTTGCATTGTCACAGCAATACAGATTAGTGAAAAATGCTGCCAAATCAGAATTTTCCACTCACTCACACCATTGGAAGAATTTTTTTCTTAACCCACACTTCAAAGTGTAAGGCAGTGGAAAAATTGAGCTCCACAGAGTTTATACTGGTGTGAGCAGTGAATCAGGCCCAAAGCTGTGAATGCTCTCAAGGCACTTTTCACACTAAACAAGATATGCTCCTTCCACACACTGAGGAGGAAGGAGAAAGAACAAGTCCTTTCCCCCCGCCACCCCGCTCAGTCTTTATCATCATCTCGTCTATCATTTGGGAAAGGAGAGAGAAGTTCTTTTCCCGCCACATCAGGCAGGGGAGCAAGTGAGAACGAAAAGATGTTCCCTCCTCCTAAAGGTTAGGTAGCAAAAGAAAAAGGGAAATATTTTTTCTTCCAGCAGGGGACAAGGCAACTAGAGGGGAGCGCCCCTCCAACACAGGATTCAGGAGCAGGAAGATCAACACAGACAACCATTGTGTCTGATCATCTTCTCAATGAGAAGTACAGGGAGATGCAAGAGGACAACAGAGAACCAACATACATTTTGTTCACCAACAGGATCAGAGGCAAAAATGACAATCAACCCCCTGGGTTGGTTCATCTCTATCATTCTTTTAAATATGGTTTAGTGTTTGGATTTGCCCTTTTAAAGAGAAAGGGGAGAGATAACGAATCAGTGAAGCTCAACCAATTTATATCAGTAAGGTTCTGGCCACAGTTCCAGTTATCACACAGGGACAGCTTACTGGTTCCTGAGGCACAGAGAAGGCACTTCTGATGTTTTCACATATACATTTATTTGGACATGATTTGTTATACTGACAGGAAGTGTGTGTAGAGGTGTTTTCCTGGGTAGCTTCAGGGGAAGAGTCATTGTTATTGGCCAAGGACGGTTGGGCTATCAGGATACAACTTTCTCCTTAAACTTATCCTGAAAATCTATTTCTTCTGAGCTATGGCCAAATGTGCCGTTCCTGTTGAGGCAAAAGAAATGTATGGATGCTCAACACCTCTCAAGATTATACTCCTAGGCCCTATTTCTCCATTTATGCGCTGGGCACAGGAATGAAGGCGGGGAAAGCCACCTTTGTAGATCCTGAATTCCGAGTGCCCAGAGATCTGCTCAGTTCCATGTAGAAGTATAATCAAGGCTCCTCGGATTTTCACTTGGCCTACCCAGAGTCCCTTACAAACCATGGGCAGGTGAGACTAGCTGGAGCATAGTACACTCCAGCCACACCCCTCATGCCCTCTGTCATGGCCCTATAGTAAAGACTGAAAGGTAGAATGGCCTAGAGCTGTTCCGCCAGTTCTGTGCCAGGCAGGGAACCTTCTTGAAACTGTAGAGTTCCCGAGGGAGCCAGTTCTGCTCACTCTCTCTCTCTGTGGTTCCTTTACACTGCTGGGGTGGCATAAAAAGGCCACAGCTCATTTTGGGGCCCTCTATTCTAAAACTTTTAAAAATTAGTTTGAGAGCTTTTTTTTTAGTTGCTCTTAGGGGCATTCTCTCTCCTCAAGATTCTACCTGTCTTTCCCCTACCTTTCAATTCCAGAATCTTTATTTACCAGAGTAGCTTTGCTTCTGGCAGATCTTAAGAATCAATATCTACATCCCAAGATTTTTACTCAACTGTCTCCTGGACACTAGTCCATCAAAGTCAACAGTATGATCTGGATTTTAAGGATTTGAGCCCAGATCCACAAATGGTATTTAGGCACCTAGCTTCCTCTGAAATAAATGGGAGTTAAGCAGCTAAATAGCTTTAAGGATCTGGGGATTGGTCAGTAGTGGTGCCTGCATACAGAAGGATTAGTAGAAACAAATGACTCCCCAAAAGCTCAGGCTATCAATGAAACAATGAAAACTTCCAGGTGTGCGACTTCAGAATTTTCAGGGACTGCAGCAGTTCAAAGCTATGCCATGATTTTCAGGGCTGTTGAACTGATGCAGCTGTTTGTATTCCTTTATTCTGGCAAAAGCATAATTTCCACTCTTCCTTGACCTTCCATGACATCTTACATCCTTCACTCCTGTAACCCACATCTTCACCTCTTGCACTCTGCTGGTGAAGAACTCTGTTTTTCTGACCGATTGCCAACTAAGACTACTCAGATGTATGGGAAGACAACTCAAACTTTTGGATAAATGAAGCCTTAAGCTCCTGCATATCTCAGTCTGAGCCAGAGGCTTGCAGTAGCATTGCTGACTAGAGCTAGCTACCATCCTTAGATTCAGAATAGAGTTTGAACAAGACTTTCTTTAAAGAAGGTCAATATTTAAACATGTTGTTGGTTCAAAAGGTGGAGAACAACCTAAGGCCAGTCATCTTAAATAATACTAGTGATGGCAAAAGCTAACTCAGCTGCAAAGGGTTTTGTTTTGTTTTTCAAGGTTCATTATCATGCTTTGGGTACTGTAACAGGGTCTGCTGGCTCCCCTCTTCCTGTAGCCTGCTGGCTGCCCAAATAAAGCTCCAAGAGGCTTCAACTGTGCAGCACCTGTGTCTTTATTATTTACAAAGCAGTGCTCACTACCAGTGTCCAGCTATATACAATCTTATCAGCTTAATTGGCACCTTTTTCAACCACAGCAGCCCTCAGCCAGGAGGCTAGACTAGACTTACCCTGGCCATTACACCCACCTTCTAGCTCCTTCCAGCCTTTATAGCCCTCAGGCCAACAGATGTAGCCAATCCACAGGCCAGGCATCAGGTTCTCCCTAGCCCCAATCTCTCTCCCCTGATTGCAGATGGCTGAGCAGGAGCTAATTAGGTGCCTCTGCAGCAGCACCTTGCTACAGTACAGACAGCTATTATGTTTAATATTCTTTCGACTGTCCGTATTTTGATAAATTAAATTATTACTTTAGCCCCTTTCCCTGTAATATCTGGATATTCAGCTGTATCAGAGATCCCTATTCTTCTAATAACAACACTACCCAAGACAGATTACTTGCCTTACTCTTAGAGCAGAACACAAGTTCCAGTGAAGGACACGCTACATCAGGACATTGCATTTCTTTTAAACAAATCCTCCATTTTAAGCAGGCTTAATGCACACCCTGGAGTGGTGGTGAGGAGGAGAGGACTCTATTTGCATGCCCTCTCTGGTCCCAATGTAGCAAAGCCCTTGAGAGCACATGCTTAACTTGAGCATGTGCACAATGCCTTTGACTTCAGTATGACAAATTTTCTAGAGGCAACTTTCTTTTCAAGTTATCAGTGTAAAGAATCTTCCCCACGCACAAAACCCTCACTCTGAACACTGTAACACAAGGGTAATGTGCACAAACTGAACAGAGCACAGGAACTCATGCTGGCAAAATATGGGTGTAAGAAAACTGTGCGGGTAGTCAGGATCTACATAGATCACAGCTACCTGGAAGGGTTCATAAACAAAACAATAGCCATGAGCACCAATTACATTGGCAGTAGTTCGTTAGAAGGGGTTAGCATTGGCAGAGTAGCACAATCCAGTTTGTTTAGTTTTGTTTCAAGACATACCCCATTCAGACTTAGGGGCTTCCTATTCCAGCGAAGCTGCTATCAACAGCAATTAAAATAGACAGACTCCATGCATTATCATTGCAGGAATATTACATTTCTGCACATTCCAAATCCTTGCTAAAAAAGAAAATCATACTCTGTCTCCAGAAATATTCAGGCCAATATGATGTGGTAGCTGATAGATCCCTCAAAGCTTTAGATTTCTTTAAAAGGAGTGTTCCTTGTACAAGCCCTTGTTACAGTTAGGGTTGGTTTTTCAGAAGTCCTTCACTGACTTGGAACAAAGGACTTTTGAATTTCTATCCCCCACCCCCACTGTATTATTATTTGAGATGAAGCATGTGCAGTACTGTCTGAGATAGGGAAAACAGGGAGCAACATAGAATACTAGCAGCACTGATTTGTACACTGTTTGAATTCTTCAAGAGGTCATCAGTGTTGGATATGGCCCTACTAGGAAGCAAAAGTGTTAAATATATTTTTTAAGTGTCCATATCAGGACTTTAAAATAAGTCTCACGCAAGTTTTTGCAGCTCATGCAGCAGATATTTCACAGGCTATGCCAAAAAAAATCTCAAAGCCCTCAAACTGACAGGAAGGCAGACAATCTAAAAGTAAGTTAACCCTTGCTAGCCCAGAGCAGCACCTCCTATGTTCCCAACTTTCCACTGAGATCAATAGAAACTCAAGGCATAGCTGGTACATCCACCAGCACAGCTGAGGCATGATAGCTAGCTGGGGTATGGACTAATCCCTGGAAGAGGAGTAAACTCATCAGGTATGTAAAGTACAGTAAGGGCTCATACACTAGAGAAGTTACATCAATCAGTTGAAAAGCATCTTTGGCTCATGCACAAGAGCATTTCCATTAATTGCTGGGACGCAACAGTCTTTGTAACTCACTTCAACATTTTACACAGGTAAGAACTGGGGTAGCCCGAACTAGCGCAGACTCAGTCGTGTGTACCAAAGTGGACATAACATATTGGCACCGTGGATACACTGCCAGCTCCAGCAGCTGTCATCTAAGAAGAGAAATGTGATTTTGGTTTTGGTAATTAAAACCCATGTATTTTTTAATAATAAATCTGAATTAGATCAGCCCCTTGCGGCCCCTCTAAATTCAGGACCCCATTATGCTAGGCACTGTATGCATGCATAGTAAGACGCAGTCTAAGTTTTTAAAAGATCTTTTCTGTTTGACCTTTTATCACTGTGAGGAGAAGGAAACAAATGTTTGATGTTGGAAGAGACCCAGTAAAGGGTTAAATCAACCATCTGTTTCACTCTGAACTCATTTAAACCATCATTTTTTACAGTGATACTTTATGAAACAGTTTGAACTGAGATAGAGCAAGGAATCTGAGATCCCACAGCGAATCCTTGGAAAGACTTCTGTTGGATAGCTTTTATCTTCCAAACCACTCAAACTACTGATCAAAAGCCAGAAAACTTTTCTTCATGTTCTCTGTTCCAATGACAGCTAAGCTGCAACTCAGAAAAATACATACATCAGGATTTACTAAAGATTCTAGATGCAACTCCAGGGTCTTAGTGCATCAGAGACATCAATTCTCCCCGGAGGGAACTGCATCATTTGTTCTTTTTTAAATGGATTATTTTCATCATATTGGTGAACAGAAAGATAAAATATCTTAACAAGGCTCATAGCCTGAGCTCCATGTGCCTCACAGAAGTATCTCAAGGAGCCACACATATCCAAGTCCTTCTGTATATGACTTGGGCACTATAAAGAGGGTGTTCTTCCCCAGGACTGACAAAGAGTCCTGCGGCACCTTAAAGACTAACTAAAAGTATTAAAGCATAAGCTTTCGTGGGCTAATACCCACTTCATCGGATGCAACTGATGAAGTGGGTATTAGCCCATGAAAGCTTATGCTTTAATACTTTTAGTTAGTCTTTAAGGTGCCGCAGGACTCTTTGTCACTTCTGCAATTCCAGACTAACACGGCGACCCCTCTGATTCTTCCCCAGGACTATAAATCATGTCTTCGACAGAGTAAGCAGGAGATCAGTAGAGTCCTGTTATCACAGTAATTTACTACAGTGTAGTCAGATTAATCAAAATCCATTTGTAGTTGGATTAAAGAACATCCAGATTTTCAAATCAGGGATTAAAATAGAAACAATTACATAACCCAGAGATGTGCTGCAGAAGGCTTGTGGGTGGCTCATTGAGTCACCTTGTTAAAATTTTGCCACCCAGTAGAAGGGAAGGTTGAGTGTTCTCCCTGCCTCTGATGGGGCTCACTCCATTCTGAATACAGTGTAGTTATCCCTGCCAGGGATGGTTTATCCTTGGGGCTCATAAAAATACTTCTGAAGGACAAATACTTTGCCTCATGCACACAGCTGTTGCATCAAAAGAAAGGTATTTTTTCTAAAATTTCCCAAGGAAAGAAACCCCAGACTCCCTACCTGGTCTTTATGCCCATACCCACTTCTAATTGTTCAAGCTGAACAATGCACACTACTTTCAATCTAATGAGTGTCATTTTCAGGAAGACCATACAAACATTTCAGCAGATGCAGCTTAATAAAATTTGTTTGCCAAGTGGTCTTGCCACCTTCCTTGGCGGCAGTCGTGAGAAAACATTTTTGCTGAAAATCTCATGTTATGAGGAGAAATTTTTGCAGAAGCCCCCCTTCAAACTATTGGCAGCAGCACTTCACTGATGCAACATTAACTATTAAAGTTGTGACTAGGTGCCACTCTAATGAACTGAGGTAACTAGAATTCTTCAGGATGGGGAGGAGAAATTATTCCCTTTAATCTAAGAACAATGTGAAAGATCCAGCAGAGGATAAAACTGATTAGTTTGGTGTTTGTCTCAAATGGATCACACCCTCCTCCCCCTTTCCATTTTTGTGACTTTTGTTTTTCCAAGAGGATTTCTCTCGCTTCAAAACAAGAAAATCCAAAAGCTGGCCTTGGCCAAGTCCTCCCCAGCCTCTCCCTCACCCAGCAACACCAAACAACTTTAAATACATTTTTCAAAACAGAATTAAAAAAAAAGTCTCACTCAGCAAATTCTTCTCAGTGTTTCTCACAAGTTTTGCTCCTGGTTGCACACAGTCTCCCTTCCACTCCCTGTTGTGACTGAAAGCACTTCAGGTTATTATGAGACAAAGCAAGACAGCATATCATGAATGCAACAGGTGAAAGAATATTTCATCTTCAGCCGTTTCTCACTCACTGTACACAATGTATATGGTTGGCTGAACTCACCTATGCCTTATTAATGGGCTGGCCTGCCATAGGGCAGGGAGAATGATCTACTTTGTCTAAAGAGTGGCCCCCATTTGTCAATCTTTACATTTACTTTTTAAAACAAAAGACTTTTACGTGTAAAACAGCTTTCCTTTTGGTTCTTTGATTACAGTTTTAAACAAAAGTAATGATCTTACTTGAGCGTCCCAGAATTTGAGGGAAAAAAGTTCAAATTGGAGTGCCTGCAACTGGCATTTAAATAAATAGTCCAATTTTTTCAGAAACATGGAGTTCTTGTAGCACCAGCATCTTTGAAAACCAGGTCACTTTTCTGGGTATCTAAATAGTGATTCAAGTGCCTAATTTCAGGCACCCATGTTTAAAACTCTTGGTTTTTACAGTTCAGATTTGTTGTATTCTAAGGAAAATGGATATTTCAGAATGAACAGCAGAAATTGGTGCAAAAGGATACTTCTTACTGCACTATACCCTATTCTACCATTCTGTTATTGCTTGCTAGAATAATTACAATTAGCCCTTGTATAGCACTCTTAATTGTGAAAGCACTTCACAGACCTTAACAATGCTTTACCACACCCCTGTGTGATAGGTACATAACTCCATTTTGCTGTCCAGAAACTGGGGGAGAGATGTTCAGTGACCTGTTCACAGAGAATTATTGACTTCAGTGGGAGTTGTACGTGCAATTGATTGGATGATCATACCCAGTGAGTTAGTGGCTCCCAGTCCTGCATGTGCTCAGGGTACTCGATCATGCCTCTGCCCTCCACTTGCTCAGATTCTATTGCTCTCTATGATTTATAGAATGTATATCCCTGTTGTCAACTATAAATCAAGGCCCCAGCGCTGCACTCAGATACGCACTGATTGATCCTTGTGCCTCATGTGGCCAGGGATCAGCCAGTGGAGCTCTGCCTGTGCAGATCCAATTGCTGGACTTGGGTCTGTGTTGGGATTAAAGGTGTCTGGCTATTGTACATTTGTTTTCTCGAGTAATATGTATTTGACTAACTGGCATTGGAAGTTATTGAGGCAGAGGCTCTAGTTCGGCAAGGTACTCAAGTATTTGCCTTATTTTATAATCAAGTGTGCAGCCCCATTAACTGCTATGGGACATCACACATGCTCAATGCTAGGCTCCTGCATAGGTACCTTGCTGAACTGTGTCAGAAACAGGAAAGTTGAAATGCAATATTTGCTGCATTACCTCCAAAAGCTTCACCTTCACTCAGCAACCTGCTTTTGCTTCCTTGGAAGAAAATTACATTAACACATGATTTGCTCTATTTTCCCTCCCCTTCTGCCCCACTGCTAGAAACAGGCCTGAATAAAAGCCTCAGATCCAAACACGCCTTAGTGCCAGGGAAGTTCAGGCTGGAACCCCGCTTTGCAGTTCAGACCCATCCCCAATTCTTTTTTGGTTTTGAAGGAAGTTCAGAGCAACAGGATGTAAAAAATTGCGGGTCTGTGAATGTGACTAACAAAACCACCATCAAAGAGCGTTAAAAAGCAAAAGCAACCAAGGACAGAATGGGATGAGCATGGACATACAAGGGCTCCTTTTCTGCTACCAGCAAAGACCCACAAAAATATTCCTTACATTGCAAAAAGAAGGGTAAAGATCACAGCAACTGGCAGAGAAAGATGCTACAGAAGCAATGGATGTAAGTGAAGCAAAAGACTAGTGCAGCAAGGGGTGTTGTGGTAAATGTGCCCTATCATCTTCTCCTCCCACTACCAGAGTCAACAGGGGCAGCAGTTAATCCTCCCGTTTTCAGAACAAAACAAATTCTTCTCATTCCACTAATCCATCACCCATCAGCAGTATCAGCTGATGCACAGCCTCTCTCTCCTACTATTCTACAGTGTATGCAGCTGCACTACTAGAAGCATTAACAACAACAGTCTCTGCTGACTTGGGCCCTGATCCTGTAGGTTTGGTATGCAAAATTCCCACTGAAGTCAATCGGAGTTGTGCACGCTGGAGATTATCTTGTCTCAGTGAAATTTAGCCAGCCTCAGCTTCAATAATATTGCTGCTTGTAAAAACTAGATGTGTCAAAGAGATCTCAAGTTTACTGGACAAAGGGTAAAGTAACATGTAAATAAATAAACAAACACCCACATCCAAAAAAGTAGCCGCGTCATTATTAATCCACTGTAACAGCAGAAACAACTTCCAGCTGTATTCTTTGGGAAGTTCCTCACTGAAGGATCCAAAATTCTGATTAGGATGGACGTCACTAAGCTGTTTGAGCTGCTACGAAATGCATTAAAGGGGCCCAAAACAATGGAAGGGAAAGTCCTTCCCTCTTAAAATTACATATGTTTTATTATATAAACTGCTGGGAAAAACCCTGGGCTGAAACCCTGGCTTCACTAAAGTCAGAGTTTTGCCATTAGGGCCTGGATTTCACCTCTAGAGTTAATAAGTAATTGGGATTTCAGCTCTGCTTGTGTTTAATATAAACTACAGATAACAAGAAATCTGTACAGCTTTGCAAAAAATGACTCCACGTCCTATCTGACATCTGCTTTACACAGGCGTACTTGACAATCAGGACGGACCTTACTAAAGCCCCTTTACACCACTCTGGGAACATAAAGAGTCTTAAAGTGAGTTCAGTTTAATTTATGCTGCCAGCGCAACATAAAGGGAACCTTAGTTTAAATGAGCATCAAGCCCAAAATATTTTAAAAGAAAGTTGTACTCAAGAATATAAATACCAAGGGTCAGATCCCCAGCTGGCACGAAGCACCAGTTTACACCAGCCAAGAATCTAGTCTAAAATATTATAGGTCAGATACTGAACTTCTTCCTCTCTCTATATACAAACAAGATTTGTCTACCTTAATTTATTATAGTTCTAAGAAAGTGTGATATACATATTGAATTAGATAATTGTATTAAAATGACCTTACTGCCATATAGCATGCACTATAGGTAACATACAATAACTATAAATGCATCTCAGCTTTGAAAACTTTGTAAGAGGCAGATGTGGCTGTTTATTAAAAGTAGTTTCTTTTCTTTTTAGATTAAGTAGCTGGTACTTTTTATTCACCTTTTTTATTTAAACTTGGGAAGGATTACAGTTGCAATGTTAATAATAAATATGCCTTTCCTATTAGTTGTTACCTTTCATCTAGATGGATCCCAAAGCAATTTACACATGTATGTGTATGCACATGTGACAGGAAGATGAATTATTTAACCTGAAATGCAGCCCGCTCTGGGGTGGAATGCAACAGCTGTTTCGCAGCTGGAAACAGAGCATTCTTGACAACTCGCCCAACAGTGGAATTCATTCCTGCAGGAGGCTGGAGTTGCCACAAACCTTATTTTCTTTGGAATGGAGGGTAAAAGTGACTACTTTACTTCAGCTTTCCTTCAATAAAACAAAAGAAAAATAAAATAGAAGAAAAAGGACAAACACCCAAAGATTTCTGTCTGTCACTATGGAGGAAAACAAGAACCTAGATTACAGTATATGAAGAACCCTACGCTATCTATGATTTGTGAACAGCTCGCAGATTTAACAATGAAGAGAGATAGTAACATCAATGTTTAGATGGATAGATTAGCAGTTCATAGTAACATTGAACATTGATTTAGGACAGAAAATTAAAGCTAATTATAATAGCACTTAGATGCCCTAATTAAGGAGTGGGACTTTGCTGTGCTGTACAAACAGGTAGCAAAGCCAATTCCTGCTCATAGACAGTTCCTAACTGACATTGGTGATATAGTGCAACAGGCATATGAAAATGCCTGCACCACAGTTATACATATACACTAGCAAGTCTGCATAACAGAACTGGCCCTGATGCTCTACCTGTTCCAGGTGCTGAAAAAATCAAATAAAATTGGGGATATGGACATTTCTTAAAATCTTGATAGAGAAAATTGCAGTAAGCATTGTATCCATGCAAAAGAATGGAGAGAATTCCTAAATGCCTTCTCAACTAACGTTCAGTTACTGTACATGGGAGTCCCATAGCAGCAGAGAGCCCATATTTGGCCCAAGTACTTTATTTACTGACTATTGAAGCCAAGGCAGCTGTGAATGAAGACATTAATAGAACTATCAATGGCTGCTTTTGCTGGTTTGGGGTTTCTTTTTAAGTGAAGGAAACTGATTGATGTAGATTTCTCCACACCTCCGAAAAGCAACATTAACACATTTGTCCAATAGCATAGTAGTCACAGACATATTGACCCCCTCCACTGAAAAAGCTTACTGTGCCTCATAGCTCTGGCAAGAGTACAGCAATCAAGACATTTCCTTAAACAATGAAAGCTAAGGGAAGTCCACTGAATGTAGGAAACAGTGATGAAATTTCTATTGGGATAAAACCTGTGACTGATCAACATTTCTTTAATGGACAACAAGCATTTGATTTAAAGCATCATTTCATAAAACAAGGCAAGAGGGCATTAGCAACAAGATGAAGAGATCTGACACTGAAGCATTGCGAGTGGGCTGTGACACAAAAAGATAAACAGTCTGACTGTTAACAATATGCAGTTATGTGTTTCCCTTCCCAAAAGGCCTTTTTTTTTACATTCTTCTATTTTATCAGGGTGAATAAGAACATATTGTCTTGGTACATAACATTAGTTTCTTTCCTCTCCTCCTCTTGCCCCAGTTTTATATAAAAAAAAGTGAGCAATTTCAAAAAAATCAGTGTTCACTCATTGGGTGAGATGTTACAATGAACAGACCACCCACTGACTTCATGTGTTTTGGGTTTTTAGCCAAAATGTCTACAGATTTTCCACTGCCCCTCATAATGAAAAACATAAGCATTTTTTATACAATAGGCAACAGGTGGGGTCAGGGTGAGGGGAATTTCACGAAGATCTCAGAAAATACAAGACTGCACATTTTTTGCCTTTTATCCCAATTATGCCTGAAGCCAGAGAGAGCATCTTTCTTCCTTCTTTTCAGCTCACAATGCTGTTTAAAGGAGAGGCAAGACAGTTTCCCCCATCAGTCTGCCTTCTTGAGGCTGCTGGATAAGGTTACCAGGTTCTAGCTGGTTCACACTTAGGATCTCTCTATTACAAGAGGACTACAAAGCTGGAATGAAAAATGAAGTTACCTCAGAAATATGTACAAAATGCTGCCTCAATCCAAGCTATTGGGGATATTCAGCAGAGCTACACTGTACAAAGTTCTTTATCGTCACTTGTGAAATTCTTTGGAATGTCCTATATTGCTAGACATCCCCAAATTTAACATTCTGGAACACCAGTGCTACCATAGATTGTATGGCATTTTTGGCATAAGTGCTGTCACAAAGATACATCCTGCGAGGACTTAGCAAATCAGAATATGCCAGAAGTGGATTTCATTGGCATGGAAAAGGAACTTTTTAAAGGGGAATTTAAACTGATTTTCTCTGCTGAATGCATCCATTTAGAAACAACATATAGTACAGGCCTGCACAACATGCGGCCCGGGGGGGGTGGTGAGTGGGGCGGGGGGCAAGCCAAGTGGTGGGATAGGGGGGTGGGGCGAGGGTGGGGCTTTTTGGCCCGCAGCTGGTTTTTTGCAGTAATATGGCCCTCGCTGCTTTCCGAGTTGTGCAGGCCTGATATAGTATATATTTCTGGTCTTTTATATTAAATTTACGGGTCACTTTTGAAGGCATACCTAGAAGGAAAAAAGTTGTTTCATACTACACTTTCCAGTTCCAGCCTAGGAACTCTCTACCCTTTTATGTTCATAAATCCACACCTATAGTCAGTCTAATCTCTAGCCACACCTGTCCAATGTAGTGGATATTGCATTGCTTAAAATTTTTGATTTACAAGAAATTTTGCATATAAAGTATCGTAATATCTTATGGGAATTGTTTCATCCTCCACTTAAATATAGCCAACTCTGAGCTAAACACATGATTTGTTTAATGCCTCACAGCAATGTTACACAAAGCAAAGTGAAGGTGTTACTTCAGTGAAGTGCAGAAACTGAAGAGAACCTTATCAATTGACACTCAGAGTAAGATTTTAGGCAGGTCAAATGCAGATCCCCAAATTAGCATTTGTCCAGGACCCTAGGCCTAACACCTTTATTTTTATGAAAAGTGCCATGTGACTTTAAATTACCACAAATGGCCAGAACTAGGCTTTTACATTTAATTTGAGAGACTATTTTAAAATCTTATTTTACCAAATTGCTGATTCTGCTTTCTCCCTCAGGAGAATAATGGCCAACTGGAAAATGGCAGGTTGAATGCTAAGAATCTGCCTCAAAATCAAAGTGTCTTGTTAAGTACATGGCAAAAAAGTTGCCAGGTAAGGATATTAAGCTTCATTTGAAAATCAGTTGCTTAATTTTCCTTCTTTGACTGTATAAACCTTACAAACCCAGAGTGACTTGCTTTCTTCCACAACCTCTCATTGCAATCATGAACAAAGTAATTCTGAACAACCTCTTTAAAAAAAAGTTGATTCCTAATGCAGAAATATGTGCCACACTGCTGACAAAATAATGGATAACGTCAACATGGAATTACAGTGCAGACACTCTGATTGCTTCATTACTTGGATCACTAGTTATCAAAGATATGCCAGGATCAAAGAGATGGATCAGAATCTTTTCACAAGTGCAGGAACAAAACTTTATTTATGTAAGAAGTAAACTCTCTTTTTGTTATTCTTCCTGATATTACCCTCAAGGAATTTTGATATTTGAGAAAAAGCAATGCTTGTTTCTTTATTGGCCAAGTTAAGCTTTTGTTAACAGCACTAAGTATAGCTCAGTAAGGCATCATGTTTCATTGGAACTGAAGCATTCCAGAAGGACACACTGGATATATAGAACACCACTAGAATTTAACAGAGGGGTGGGCAGACTACAGCCTGTGGGCCACATCTGGCTTGCGGGACCGTCCTGCCCGGCTCCAGAGCTCCCAGACAGGGAGGCTGCCCCCGGCCCCTCTCCTGCTGTCTCACTTCCCCTGCAGCCATACCGCTAGCACTCCAGCCCACTGCTCCTGCCAGGGATCATTGCAGTTGCATGGCTGGCTCCAGCGAGCAGGGAGAGGGGGTTATGGGATTGAATAAGGGACAGGGGTTGCAGGGGGCAGTCCAGGGACAGGGAGCAGTTGGATGGGGCAGAGACTCTGGGAGGAGGGTGGTCAGGGAGGGGAAGAAGGGGGTGGGGTCCTGGGGGGGGCAGTTAGGGGCAGGGGTATGGATACAGGTTGGGGTGGTCAACGAACAGGAGGGTTAGATAGGGAGTGGGAGTCCCGGGGGGCCTATCGGGGGTGTGGATAGGAGTCGGGGCAGTCAGGGGACAGGGAGCAGGTGGTGTTGGATCGGGGGTGGGGTCCTGGGGACAGTTAGGGGTGGGGTCACTAGAGGGGACTGTCAGGGGACAAGGAATAGGGGCATTAGATGGGCGTGGAGTCGCAGGGGGGTTGTTAGGGGTGAGGAGTGTCTGAAGGGGGCGGTCAGGGGACAAGGAGTAGGGAGGGTTGGATGAGTCAGGGATTCTAAGGGGGGAAGTCATGGGGCAGGAATTGAGAGAGGGTTGATAAGGGCTGGGGCCAGGCTCTTTGGGGAGGCACAGTCTTCCCTATGCAGCCCTCCATACCATTTCCCAATCCCATGTGGCCCTTGGCCCAAAAACTTTGTCCATCCCTCACTTAACACAGTAGGTGGTTCATGTTCTTGAGGTAACACTAGAGGTTGTCTCAAGTACTTGGTGCATTAGGCAGCAACAAAATGGTTAGTAAAATGCTATTCACCAAAACATAAGACACCAAACCTGAAACTTCAAGGATGAATGAAAAATGAATAATCTGTACTGCCTATCTCTAGCAGGTATTTTTCCATCTTATTCAGATTAAGTAGTACTCTAGTAGGTAATTTATCTCCATTAACGTGGCAGTGGATTTCTCCCCATTCCCAGGATCTACTTCATTTGTTCTGAGGTGCATGCATCAAGAGAAACGGTAGGGCTGTGCACATCACTTGGCCTACAGCAACCAGTGGTTACTCCATCCTAAAAGTTAACACAGCCAACGCTGTATGAACTTATTTGCAGAGTGACTCTTCAGTGGGGAGTTCCTCTTGAGATGGGTGTCCTGGGGCAGCTGTGGGTGGGGAGCACCTACGCTGTGTGGCACCAAGTGGGCACCAAAGACTATGTGGCCTCCAGTGGTTCAAGGTGGATCTGCAGGTTAAAATTCTCCTTCAGTCCACCAGGTAGAACCCTGTCCTCATTCTCACTGGAACAGCATGAGGAAATCTCCAAAAGGCACACCTCTCTCCTTCTCTCCAACTTCTCCATCCAGTCCCTCTCCCCAGGGGTTTCCGCAGGATGGGGGAAATTCTCCTGCTATTGTGCAGACATGCACATAACATAGCCCAGCCAGTCACCTTAACAGAGACGTAAATATAAGAACACTGAATCTTGCTTCAAGGGAGTTTTGAGAAAAAGGCTGGTGATGGAGAATTTCATGCAACATTTGGAAACAGCAAAATTTGCACTGCCCTCCTCCATAAGGCCCACAGAATTTAGTAATTAGCTCAAAAGATTAGGAACTAGAATAGTCTTCGGTTTCAGTCTGAGCTACTTTCCATTGGTCTAGTTGTGTCTCTCCCCTGACATGTCGGTAATCAAACTCAGTGCTGACACTTCAACATAGTATCAGAGAGATGCTGCAGTGTCAGGAGTGCTATCCTTTGGATACAATGTTAAACCAAAGTTGGTCTGGACCTCTGGTGGCTGTGCAGAGGAAAGAGAAAATCAGGTGTCATTTATCACTGTTTCAAATCTCACCTTAGTCATTAGAGACCAAAATTTGTTACCAGGTAATGATTGCCCAATGGCTCAGGTGAAATGAATTGGTGGGTCTTAGTTCAGACCACAGAAGACAGGTCTCCATATCACAATAGATACTAATGGCACCCTTGTTGGGTAGCTTAATACAGATCAAAAACGAATTTGGTTGGATACTGATCTATTCTGCCACTCAAAAGGTTGTGAGGGGAATGTAGTTCCTCTGGGAAAATGTTTGTGTTTGTAAATAAAAATATGATGTTACGTTAGAAAGTTATTTTTCCTTTATAGGAATATATGTGGGAGCAAATGGAGAAGAAATCCCTAGAGATATTTACTGGTAACTGCACTGATATATAAGACCATGTGAGTTTCGTGTGTTGGAACCATGTAGTTATTTACATGCAAGAAAAAGGGCTGGATCAGTCTTCAGCACATTATAGGAATTAGGGAGAAAGTTTCTTTTTACACAAAAATACAAATAGTTTCTGTTAAAAGGTTGGAGTGCTTGTTGTCTTGGGTGTGTATAGAAAAATAACTAACAAATAGGGGGGAATGTGCTGCTTTCCCTGTCTGTCAAACTTTCCCACAGCCAAAGCAATAGTCCTCCCAAAACATGGATGCAATTTAGTTTCCATGATATCCATGTCTGAACCTTGCGGATTTCCCCTTAACACAGAGATAAGTCTTTTCAATGATTCCAAGACAGAGTTCATGTATTTCTGCACCTAAAAAGCACATCAGTAGTAATGTGAAAATTATTGTTAATGGTCCAGGGCAGGGGTCTCCAAACTTTATGAGAGAAGGGCCATATTACATTTTTGAAGGTGCTTCATGGGCTGCCGCGACTGTGAAAAAAAATTCAGTATGCAAATATATGCAAATATATGCAAAATCCCCTCCCTTTGCCTCTCTGGCCACTGCTGCAATCTCCCCCCCTTTGCTCCTCTGGCCGCTGCCGTGGGGGCACTCACCCCTCTGCACATGGGGCTGCTGGCAGCAGCTCACAGTAGAACTGGGGGGAGCAGTGGCTTTTCCACGTGCCTGCTCAGCGTGCCTGCTCAGCTGGAGGGCTGAACAAATCGAAGCCGTGGGCCAGATCCGGACCCCAGACCATAATTTGAAGACCCCTGGTCCAGGGAAAAGACACAAAAACAGAGAGAAAACTCTCGGAGACTGTCCATAAATTCCTCTACTGTTTCACTTGTGACAAGTAGAAATTAAAATCTGAAGCTCTAGTAATAGATATAATGAAACACTTAATCCTGAATGAAACTATGGCTTTCTCCAGTGATTTGAAGAAAAAAACAATTAAGATTTTATTTGGCAAAGGGGAAAGTATCTGCAACACTTTTCAATGGCATACCAAAGCCAGCTAGTGAAATTCTATGCAAGTTTTTATCTGAGTTTAAAGAGTCCTGTTGACATCACAAACCACGAAAACACATTTAGGAGCCAAGGATCGGAGGAAACGGAAGATTGAATTACACAAAGTTAGATTCACTTTTTTTTCTAGGCTATATTGTTTCTAGTGCAGAGTTGAGGAATCAAAGGATTGGCGGGGGAGGGAGGATGAGAGTCGTTTTTATAAATGGAAGCAGTGATATCTGAGAGTCTGAATGTCAAGTCAGCCCAATGGGAGAACACAGAGGAAAACAATTATAAGGAACAGTACTAAGGAAGGGCATGAGATAGATGTGAAAGATTAACATATGGATGAAGTGCAGAAGTGGGATGCAGAGCCTATCTTCCCATGATCTCACAATGGGTTAGACATGCATGGCATGGCATTTCTTTCAATGGCTCTAGCGGCGGAAAGTTTGGAGCAAAGGCATGGATAAAGCTAGGAGCATGGCCCAATTTATGTGCAGAAGCTGGCATTATTTGTATCGCATTACCGTGGATAATGGCACCAATCTTAATTGTTAACACTACAGACTACATTGTTACAGCAGTCACTGCGCGGCACAGGGGACCAAGAAGAGTCCTGCTTAGCTACTCACATTGTTACCTTGGCCTGAGTAAAGACAGTAGGAGCCATTCACCCAATAAACTCCACACAGGGAGAGGGCAGAGACAGAGTCACTGTTTCTCCCACTCTCTGCCCCCCTGTCACATCAGGCAGAATAGCTGGTCAGGTGCACAGGGGAAACAAGCAGCTCCACAAAGAGGGGTGAAGTATCTTGATTCCCATGCACAGAAAGGGGTGGGAGCCAGGAAACAATGTGACCGAATCACAATTTGCTCTCTGGCCTTCGCCTGGATGTTGCTGCTATTCTCTGCCCATTTCTCAGGGCAGAGTGGAAAGTTACCAGCTCATCCCAGAGAACTGTTGCTGCAGAAGGGTGGTTTAAGGAAGCATCCTACCCTTAGCCGTGTTCCTCTTCTATCTCCATAAAGGTGTAGTAATTAGCACTGAAACATCACAGTTAGCACCCATTTGTGTATGTCTACACTTAAAATGCTACGCCGCTGTAGCACTTCTATTTAAACTCTACAGTGACAGGAGGAGTTTTCCTGTCACTGTAATTAATCCACCTGCCTGAGAGGTAGTAGCTACATTGAGAGAAGAATTCCTGGTGATGCTGTCACTCTCTCTCAGGGGTAGGAAAAATCCACCCCCTTGAAAACACAGCTATGCCAATGCAAGTTCCCAGCATAGATCAGCCCAAGTTACAGTACATGTGTAACGTATCTTGGAGGATTATTGGGTGTTTCAACAATACTAAATGAAAGTGTGCCCATTTGACCTAACTCCCCTCAACCTCTTTAGCCCTGCTGAGGCAGCAATCTCATACCCCAATATAACTGGTAAGGGGGGAAAAAGTAGATTTTTAAAAAAGTATATTTCAAAATAATTCCTAAAGTGTTTCCCTTATTTTGTCCTTCCAGATAGTGCATGCTAGTAGTCCTTATTTTAGAACCAGTTAGACAGATATTGCATGTGTAACATCAACAGACCCCAATCGTCGGCAGGTGGGATCGAACCTGGAACCTCTGGAGCTAAATGCATGAGCCAAAAGCCACACATGGCCTTTATCTAAAACTATAGTAGAATCATTAAATCTAAGTGGTCTCAGTGCCACTAAATGGGTCAGAGCACCACATCCAGAAGGTGTGTGTGTTGCACATGCAATTAGGCTAATAAACTTGCATCCTGTAGTTTTAGGCTCTCAGCAGTCGAAATAACAACCTATCCCCTCACTCAACTGGTCAAGTTTTTGGGTTTTTGTTGTTGTTTTTAGAAGAAAACTAAACTTTAAAATTCTCAATTAGAGCACATTGTGTCTTCCCTTGGGAAAATAAATATGCAGAAAAAGCAAAGTAACATATTGTAATGTGTGAATGATCCATATGGTAAGAAATCAGACTATTTGGAGCCCAATCATGTTCCCACTGAAATCAAACAAAGTTTTGCCACTGATTCTTCTAGGAGTTGGATTAAATGTGATAAAAGAAAAACACTCCTCTAAACAAAACTGAGAATCTTCACCTGAACACAGTGGAAGCAAGAGAACATATCCCCTAACAAAAGATGCTAAAGCCAACATTTACAAATGTAGCTACTGATTTTGAGTGCCTCTGCTTCTGGGACTCAATATGAAACACCTTTGTCTGGATTTTCAGAGATGCCCCCAAAGTTGCCCTTAACCTCAGTTGGAGCTGTGGGGGCTCAGCATCCTTAAAATCATGTTTTAGGTCTCTCAGGTTGGGCACCCAAAATTTGATGTACCTCAAATTAATGCCCACTTTTGAGAAATTGGCTGTATGGGTCTTGTCCTGTTCCCACTGACAGCAATGGAGTAGGATCAGGCCCTAAAGAGAAGGGGCTACTAAATGAGGTCTGATAAACACAGAGAAGATTGGTTTAGATCAAACAAAAACCTCCAGCCTAAAAATCAGGACTTAAGTAAAAGCAAGAACCTCTTTAAGTGTGTGATTCTGTAACCCTTACTTCCTGAATAGCCCTGACATAAGTAATCCTATTAAAGTCAGGTGAATAAAGGCTGCAGAACTGGGCCACTCCAGGAACCCCAGAATATTATTTATTTATTTATTTGGAGGTTGGGAGTATAAAATGTCAGATTTTATTATTACTTTGTTAGGTAAAAATCAGCTTGTCCTACTCACCGTTCCAACACCCGGGTAGTGCAGAGTTGGGCTATAGCTCAAAACTGTCAGAGACCATGTAAGAAACACACTGAGGCCAAGCAACTTTGATCAAAGGGCACACATCCCCCTCAAGCTAGTAGCTTCGGAGGTGTGTGGCAGCTTTATTAGACCAACACATCAGTATTTATAGGTTTAAGACAGATAAAGGAAAGACACTGGATATGTCTCCTGTATCATCTCAGGCTGACCTTGCGCAAACTGCTTTCTACGGTTACTCAATCAAGCAGAGAAAAATCAGGAGAGGGAACAAGGCAAAAATATTTGAGCAAGATAAGGAAGTTAAGCAAGGCCAGGAGGAATTTACTGCAGGGGGCCCCTTTTATCGAACAATTTCATTTCATTCAGAAGTTCTGAAAACAATGTTTTTCTTTTAAAATTCATAACATTTTAAGGGAATACTACAAGAGTTTAGAAGTGTTCTAAAGTCATTTTAGAATTTGGAAATTTGTTAGCTTTTCACACTGCTTACCTTTCTCCTCCTCCATCTGTTTAATCCACATGCTTTTTTAAAAAGTCACATTTTATGTTACTTTGAAATTTTTAAAGAGTATGAAAATGGTAATAGAACAGGCTAGCTGTATTTACCTGAACCACACTACTCTGTTAGCAGATGTTTATTCTGCTGGGAAAGGATTAAGTGGATTCTGCTGATTCACTGAGGCAGGTGCTTCATTACCCAAGCAGAGCGCAAGAGAGAAGCTGTAGACCAGGGGTCTCAAATACACAGCCCATGGGGTTATTTCCTGCAGCATGCCAAGCTCCCCGTACACACACACACACACAGACTTATTTCCGGCAGCCCACCAAGCTCCCCTACTCCTGCTTCCCCTCCCCCCAGCACACCGCATCTACGCTCCTCTGCTTACCTCCCGGCGCTTCCCACTGCCAAACAGCTGGTTGGAATTGGGGCAGAGAAGTGGCGGGGGGGGCCTCATGGAAGGGGTGGAGTGGGGGCCGGGAGGCAACATGTGGGGGGTGTCAGTGATGCAGCTCTTGGGCCAATGTACTAATCCTCATGTGGCCCTCCTGGTGATTCGAGTTTGAGATCTCTGCTGAAGACTGATTAGTGTTGAGGTCAGAACTCTAGTAGCAGCCATACCTAAGGAGAAATCTCAGGTGCTGAATTTTATGGCCTGATTCTAATTCACACTAAGGACAATTTACACTGTTTTAAAGGAACCTTCATTTATCAATTTAAAGGAGCCTTAAAGGGAGCAAAAATTACATTTAAACCCAGTATACATTTACATGCCAGAGTGGTGTAAAGTGACTTTAATGTAAATTAGAATCAGACCCTATGTTTTTCTATTGTTAATTTCTTTACTGCTTAAGTCAAACACCAGGAAGGGAAGAGTTTTTGACTACATACAGCATGTGAACTCTGTTTTAAAAGCAGAAGCCTAAAACCATCCAATCACAGGTAATTAAAAGTACTTCAGCCATATAAATAAAGCACTCAACAGAAAACTATGAATGTTTGCAGCACTGAAAAAACAAAGAGAAATGTAAAAAACAACAATTATCTGGGAACAGATCTCATCTGTACAGAGATGATCAAAGCATTAGTGCTTTCCTCACTGTCAAAGCCAATGACGATGATTCACCATTTTCATGTGTACATTGGGTCAGATGTGGTTAGTAGAGGCTGAAATGCAGAAGCAAAAGTTACCACTGTACATTTTATGACCTTTGATGTATTTACATAATACAGAAATCATCATCTGGAAGACACACAAACCCTTTATGTTTGGGTTTTTTATGAAGGGAGATTATGATGAAGATTCTGCTATTATTCAAAACTGGACACATGGTTGTCGTATGATATAGCACAAATACAAAATTTGCATTTAACAAAAAAACAAATTTAATAACAGACAAGAATGGCAAAGTACATATCTGTAGGTAACACTGAATAGGAAATTAATCTTACCTTAAAAAGGCAACAAAACAGTGCTCCAGAAAATTCAGTGCTTCCCAGCTTGAACCACTACAAAGTTATTTTGGAGCTCACATAATAATATTTTATCATATTCTAGAAGACTATTTCTTTAATATAATAGATGGATAATGTCATATTTTGTATTTAGTCGATTGACTGGAATCCCATTTCATGCTACCATTCCCTTCTCCGAGCCAGAGGTCCCTCAGAGAAATTGCCATCAGTAACACTAAGTTTTAATTTAAACATGGGAGTGACACCATTTTAGCCATTGTGCCCACAAGACTCCTCAGATGCTGACTGTAATTCAGGCTGCTGTGAAGCAGGAGTATTTTCAAAAGTCATGAGGGATCCCTTTACCATGAAAGTGTCAACATTTGGAATCTTGAGTCATTAAATTCACAGTCTATAATCCTGAGTGTATTGAAGCAAGGTCAGAGAAAGGTTCCTGCATATTCTCATGTTGTTCTCTCCCCATTTGTCATAGAGTTGGCATGATACAGGAGGAAGGACATTACAACAACTCCTCTTCTGCTCCACCTAATAAACCACTAGTGTATTTTCGTGCTATGCCCAGTTAAAACTAAGGAAGGAGAAACTAACTTGGCAAAAGGAAAAAGCCCCTTGCCCTCTCAAACCTTCACTCAGAAGTTCTTTAATGAAGTTCAAAAAAGTTCTGCTAACTATTTCATCCGTGCCACCCAATTACTAGTAATTTTATGTCCCTTTGCATTACAAGAGCCTGATCCTGCCCCACTGAAGACAGGAAGAGCTTTGCTATTGACATTAGTGGAGCAAGATTAGGACTTTAGCCCTGAAAACAGAAGTGTTGTAGTATCATCAGATAAGTTGCTCTCCCAGGTTAGTCAAGCTGACTGGAAGTAGGAAGCCCCAGAAATCTTAGGAGAAGGCCTGTTTTTCAAAAACATAAAGGCCAAAATTGAGATACAAGAGGTTCCGCTGGATGGGAGAAACCATGGATAAGCAGTAAATCTTAGGGATGCTTTGCTGCCTGAACTTTCTGAGATTCAGCCATTACAATGTTTCATCGTTGGTATAAAAATACCTCTTTATGAAGACCTCAAGTACTTGCCTTCCCTCAAACTCACATACTATGTTTGTTAAAACTGCTTATAAACAAAAGTATCCCAGAGACTCTTTATCAAACTCCATAATCTATGAATCTGCACTGATTTAGCAAGTAATTATTGAGAACATACTCATGAAAGCTATGTCAAGATTGTAAAGTCCTCAGCTTGGGTGAGGATGAGCAAAAAAGCTCACAGAACTACTTTAATTAGCTTCCCTGTTGAGCAACTATTCCAAGCCTAGCTGAAAAACAAATAAACAAAGACTCAACTGTTTGGTTTGCAGAAACTGCAAAAATAAGGCTCACTGTGTTGTTGCAGGTATGTGGAAGGGAAGGGCTTTGGACCCAAGACCTCTTTCCATTCATAAAATATTAATAGGAACCTATGGCATTTTTACATTGATAAGAGAAAATATCCCCTAGTAAATATATATATGCAAAAATACTCACCATTGTATAAACGTCAGTCAAATAGCCACGTTGCCTCTATGCAATTGGAAACATCAGACCCCTTTTTCCGAGCGGTTTGGCATAGCTCAGGAGAAACGTGATTGTGTGCCACCTTTGCAGTCCCCAGGATTTGAATGCTGGTGAGGGAGTCCCTGATATAAACTGCAACGGTACCAATTGGGCTGTTGTGACAGCCAAGAATAGCTGAAGAACACAGTTGCTGAAGCTATGCCTCCTCTTTCCCAGTCATGCCTCCAACAATCCCAATTTCAGAAGCTGCAAGGATGGTGACATAGGTCTAGCTATGCCAGCTCAACACTACCTGGAGAATACCCCTGCTGCAGGGGAATTCCCAGGAGACTGGTTCAGTCAACTTTATGGCTCCTTTGCACTGGAGTATAAAGGGGCTACAGTGCCAGTGGAACTAAATCAGGGCCCAGCAATTTTAATTTTCCAGGTCTACTCTATTTCTACGCATTATATGTTGTGATCTCATTCTTCATGTTGTAGAGATTGTTTCCAATTGTTTAGACTAATTCCACCAAATGTTATGCGGTAAGCATGTTTCATCTTCATAAATAAAGCAAGTCCGGTCTCTCAAAATTGTTGGCCTCCTTTAGAGTAAGGCACATATAAATATATTCCTTTATAATGCTTTATTTATCTAGAAGTCTTTGGGGAAACTGCCTTTGTGAGATCAGGTGCCTACTTACATATATTCTAAGGTCCTGGATAAGGCCCCAGATAGATTCCTGACCTGGTCACTGAGCTCCTCTGTGACCTTGAGCAAGTCACTTCAACTCTGTGCCTCTTTTCCCCCATCTCACCCTTTGTCTGTCTCATCTGCTTAGACTGTAAACTCTTCGGGGCAGAGACTGTCTCTGTCTATTGTATCTGTACAATACCTAACACTATGGGGGCTCCAATTTCAGAAAAGACCACTAGTTAGTAATTTTAATTACTTATTTTGATTATTGTTTTTTCATTGGGGCTGCATTTTTGGTATCTCAGAGTTCTGGTAAGGAATATGAAGGGGTTTTTTTCAGGACATCAATCTCCTGATCACTCCAAAACATTTCTCCACCATTCCTTCCCCAGTACAGGATATCAAAAATAACTGTATTAAAGATCACAAAACCAGAAGCTTGTTGATACATAGGACTAATGCATTGCCCTTTTGTGTGTGGAGACCCCGGTTCAAATCCACATAAGTAATAACAATACGATAAGTATGGTGATCCCCCAGAAAAATGTCACTGTTTTCTTAGGTCCCTTTAAGTTTAAAACAGTTACTGCTTGCTACTACCATGCACCCAAACATGTAACCATAGAGAGGCACGGTTCCAGACTTCTGGCTTTCTGAGATGGTACAACTGTGACGTTAATTATGCTACAGCTTTCTACAGAGACAAGAAGCTGTGTTTCTACTGGCTTATTTTCTTTGGCGTCTACAGCTTTCACTGTTCATGAAAATCCCTGCCAGAAATAAAAAACAATAAAATAAAATAAAAAACATTTCTATCTTTGATCTTCTGGTACTGTGTGGTATCATGTAAACTAGTCTCGTTATATTAGGCGCTAGAAACCCATCCATCCACTCAGCATGGTGGACCACTTATTTACAGAAAAAGGGGCCTTGGACTGGGAACAGCAGGGATGTTGCAGATCATGACTGAAGTTCATTGACAAAGCTGTGGGAAAGAAGCTGGCACAGTCCCTGGCTTCTCTGTTGAGCGGCCATTCCACGCTCTGCTGGAAGAGTCATTGCACTCCAAGCCTCTTCCCTTTTGATATCAGCCCACTACATTACATTCTAAGGAGCACTTGCTGCAATGGAAATAAGCAGAGAAAAGCTGTTTACTCAGCACTAGGTCAACTTTATGGAACCCATATTACCCATAATGATCTAAGCTCTTAATAGAATCCACCTCAATTGTCTCTGAACATCAGAGAATTCTGTTAAAATTTCCATTCACACAGAGGTCCCCTTAGAATGGTTTCAGATTTTGTTTGATCACTGGGGGCAGGAAATTGGAGTGGGGAGGGGAAAATGGTGGTTGGAAAAGTATGGCAGATTTAGAGAGACAAGAATTTTAAACTGTTTTCTGTGTAGGCCCAGAATCCTCCTTGCAGCCATGTTTGTAATGTGTGTACCATCTCTGTCTTTTGAACAGGTTTCCAATATAGTTATGGGATTTGAACCTTCTGAGCAGTCCTGTCAGTTCCACTCAGCCACTGTCACAGGACGCTTGAAAGTCCCTCAAAGAGGAAACACTTCTCTATATCACATTATTCACACTGACAATCTTTTTCATGCTTTCCTTCCTGGCAATTGTTTGCCACCTTCACTCCCAGAAGCATACGCATATCCCCCTGATAATCCAGGTTGTTCCTCTACTAACTACAGTCAAGCATAATGAGGCTGTGTCTGCATGGAGGGGTTTCTGAAATTCCCCCACCAATGCTCTTGTATATGCACTCTCAACTTTAGGGTCATGAACAGGTGTCAGGGAGTCAGAGGGAATCCAGACAAGATCCTGGCTAGATGGAAGGAGGGTCCTAATCTGGAAAAGGTGATTGAGATATGGAAAAGACTGAAGACTTGCTCTTGGACTACTATATCTACAGACAACAGGCCGTGGTTGGAGTTCTCGTACAGACCTGCTGCCAGCTCGTCTTCTATCATGCTGCCTAATTCTGCTTATGTCTCTTTTTACTACTATGCTATGAAAACCTGCCAAATGTGCTCATATGGGGACAGTCCGATCATTTTTGGGAAAGTCCCTTCCCATTGGCTGCTTTCCCCACCTGCCTGCCTTCTGGGGAAGAACAGTCAATTAGAGCTACTGCAGGAATGAGGCAGAGCCTCCTCCCCTAAGGAGCTATCACCATTCTCCCAGAAGTGGGTGGGGGAGGAAGGGACAGAAAAAGCACAGCAGCTCAGTGCAACTCCACCTCCTCCTCCCTCCTGTGAGTAATGGGGACAGTTCCTGTGCTCTCTCCCTCTGCTCCCTACAACACATAGTCTGGGAAGGAGGAGAGGGGATCTCACTGCAGTCCCCCGAATAGGCCTGAAAGGGGGTGAAGAACCCCAGAAGCTGCAGGAGGAGCAGAGTGAGGCTAGGACAGGGGCGGGGAGAACTGATGGGGACTGAAGGGAGCAGAATGGATGTGAGCTAGGGAGACAGGAATGATTTGGGGGTTGGGGACCTGATGATAGACCCTGCTTACACTTTTTTCAGAGCACTTTAAGCATTGGTCCCTGCATAGGCAGCACACTCAAACCCACTCCAGGCAATCTGAGGAATGCAACTGACAAGCTTCAACAGATCCAAAATCAGCTTCTAGGGGAGGCTAGACTCTGCAAATATGAACTTATGAAAGGATGGTACAGTACTCTAACAATTCACAATCATATTTCAATACTAACCCAAGTGTTACTACATCATTAGAGCCATCAAAACACTGCTGTACTTCTGCTCCATACTGCCCCCCCATAAAATTAGACTGTGTGAGGAGCAGAAACAAAAAGAAAAATAGGGTTTCCCCATTAAAAAATGTTTAATATATGTAAATGACTCACCAGGGCTGCATTTGTGTGCCCCTTTCTTTCAAGGAGCCTTATCATAAGCCAGTCATCAACAGAGCTTTTTTTTCATCAGAGGGAGTTAAGCTGGGTTGGTGTTTGGTGGTGGTATGTGACAGCACTAATGTCAAGGACTGGGAGTGTTGAATGAGTACAAATAAACTAGGAGTACTTGTGGCACCTTAAAGACTAACAAATTTATTTGGGAATAAGCTTTCGTGGGCTACAGCCCACTTCATCATGAAAGCTTATGTCCAAATAAATTTGTTAGTCTCTAAGATACCACAAGTACTCCGCGTTCTTTTTGCGGATACAGACTAACACGGCTGCTACTCTGAAACCTGTCTACAAATAAACTGATTGTAAACTCTTCCCTTGTGCAAATAGATTTGGCAACCCCACCCCTAATTTGACCTGGGAACAGTTTTGAAATTATACCAGAGTCTATCAGGAATGAGTTTTGCCAGATTAAAATGGAGATGGAGGCCTGGTTATTCACTGCCTCATACCTCAAGTAATCATTTAAACCAGTCTAGAATGAGTGCAAAATCTTTCTATTCTGATCTGCTAGCATTTATATCCATTTTGCACAGGTGTAAATGGCTATCCAAAGCAGAGGGCAGGGGAGAAGCAGGTCTATGATGAGATGTGAGACTATATGAATGACCCCAAGCACAGTCCCTGTGGAGATTATGACAGAAAGCCCAAACTAAATGATGCTTTCTGAAACTGGTCATATCTTCCCTGGAGGTCATACTGTTGGAACTTCAGACTTATTTGGATAGATGAGCCAAATTCTTTCCTGTGGCTGAGCTCTGCTCAGCACAGGGGGCAAGGAAGGGGTAATGGCACTCTGATTCAGCCCCAGCCCAACATGAATTAGAGCATTCATGAGTTGCTGTAACTTCTATCAGTGACGAGGTGGCATGATGGAGCAGAGCTTTGCACTGCCGCACCGCATATCAAAATGCTCTCTCCCTACCTTGGCTTACTCCCTACATTGGGGTAACTGGCCTAGGAGCAACCTCTACCAGCTTTACACAGCAAAGAGTAGCCTTCCGCTAGGGAATTCTCTGATGGTATTTGTGGTCAGAATCTGGTCCCAGAAGTTGTGATTTGCTTTCATTGTTGTTGTAAATAACAAAATATAATCAGCCTATGCTTTCTCCCCAAGTATGGCTGTTCCTAGATTTTCCCCTGCATGAACTCCTCAGTCTCTGCCAGGCTCTAGTTCCTTTTACCTCAGAAGCTTCAATCTGCCAAAAACAACGTGCTAATTGTGTATTGCCCAAATATAGCAAAAATATCATCATAGCCATGTCAAGCATTTTTTAGTGTGCTGCACTCATTCAGAAACCATTTATTACTAAATGGAATGGAATCTCATTGAAAAAATTATATTCCTGTGTTCTGCTGGCTTTTTAACTTTGTATCCATAATTTACAGATGGACCACAAAGAGCCTGGGATAGGTGTCCCTTTTGACAAATCTATAGAAAGCTTCTTTAAAAAAACATATCTAAATAAAATAGATTAAGGATTTTGGTTTGGGTTTATGTAGGGCAGTGTTTAGATCATCCAAGAGGCTGTGACAGTTCTGCAGTAGGCCAAAATGACAGTAACTGAAGCCCACAAACTTTCTAAGACTAATTTTATAAATTGTCTTGACATTCCAAACACAGCACATTGTCTTTGTGTATTTAGTGGCTATCACAGCTGCGAGGCAGTTAATTCTTTTAGACTTCCCATTGTGCAGTTGGATTGGGTTTTTTTCTAAATACTGACTGTGTGGAAAATTTATGACATTTGAAAAAAAGGGAAAGATTTAAATACAAAACAAAGCTGGACCCCACCCTAATGTGAAGGCAGCTCAGGCTGCATAGAAATGGATGGATTGGCACCTGTGGATCCCTTTCCTGTGGCTGCTGAATCATTCATTCCTATGTTATCGCAACAGGACTTCCTATCAGCAAGTCAACAGCACATTCAGGGTAGGGCGTAAAGGCCAGGTCCTGTTCACCAGGAAGCCATGATTAGCCATGTGACGTCAGAGGACCTTTTTATATCTTTGATATACTATAGCAATATTGTGGCAGAATAAAGCATATCCAGTTTTGAAGGTAGGGGCTGGAGATGCAGGAGTGAAAGCAAACTAGCGCACACGCACATACCAATCTCTACATCTATTATGGATTTTCCAGCGTATCAAGATTAAGTCCTGTTATTCCCCATTTCTGTCAGATAAGTGAGTGTTATTCAACAGACTTTTTATATAGGCACAGAGGGTGAGATTCATCCCTTCCCTCAGAAGGCCCGAGTAGTCAGAGTCCATCTAGGAAACTCCATAAGGAAGAAATTTGGTGTGAATTCGCTTTTCAGTTATTGGGCAGGTCAAAGCTGTCCCCTCTGTGGAGTAATTGGGTGACTGGATCCATGTAGTTAAGATCCAACAGCCTGCTTCATACTAGCCTATTCTGTGCTGGTGACATGGATCCCTCCATGGGGGGGAAAACATCCTTTATGGGTGGCTGTTTTGCCTGTAGGTCTAAAGAGATTCGTAAGTGACATGGAGGGTATTATGTTGGCTGTCTGTATTAAGGTGGATTTCACCCAGAGTTCGGAGTGGTAGAAGAGCTCAGTCACCAGTAGAAAGCCTAGAGGTCCCACATAAGAGTTTATTAGATATAATGTGACCAGTCAATGGAAGCAGTGGATTATATACAGAAAAACAAGAGAAAAAATTCTACATACATCTTCATTTGCTTTCAAAAAATTAGTCTGTCAAAATTCTCCAAACCAAGTCAAATCATTTGTACCAAGTATAATTGTTATTAAATAAACCCCTGTAAACACCTTATCATTTCTATGTCAGTGAATGGCTCTTAGCTATTCCATCAAGACAGCAGTCTACCCTACACATATTGAGATGGTAAGGAAGTTTTCCATTGATTTCACAAAGCAGTTCCCCATGTCCTCAAATAAGGGGCAGTAGTCCACTACCAACTGGGGTGTCTGAGGCAACAGCACCTCTAATCCTGGACGAGCCCTTGCTTATGTGACTGCTGCCATCTTGTCTCACACACTGTGTTTGAAATTGGAACCTCCAGTACTAAAGCCCTAATGAGATGTAGTTTGACCTAAAGCTTTATAACTGGGTTGTAAGAGATTCATATCCTGTGAGGATCAGGCACAGAGGGGGACCTGTAACATGCTCATCAGTAGATTAAAAACACAGTACAGAGCTGCAGTCTGGGCACTGAAGCTCTTTGAGGAAGAGGCATTTCTCTCTCCTGAGGCCTTGGATCGATAGGGGGAAGAATATTGAAGGAGTTAAAGAGGCCAGAACAGTAAAAAAACCTGAGATGTGAAGACAGTATGGATGCACAGAGGAGGTTTTTCTTTTATTTTATTTTCTTATCATGTTGAGATGTATGTCTTTCTGATGTTTTATTGCATTGGGGCTGAATGCCAAATCAATACTTAGAGAGACAAGGTGGGTGAAGTAATATCTTTTATTGGACCAACTTCTGTTCTTCTGTGACAGAGATAAGCTTTCAAGCCACACAGAACTCTTCTTCAGTTCTGGGAAACGTACTCAGGGCAAGTCTACATTACAAAATTAAGTTGACTTAAGTTATATGGATGTACAGCCACTGACATAATTAAACTGTTTTTTTATGTCCACACCAGTTCCTTCTGTTGGCAGTGCACACCCTCATCACAAGTGTTTGCACTAATTTAGCTATCAGTCTGGGGTATTGTGGGGCACTGACAGCTGAAGCCCTGCCATCTGAAATTGATACCCAGAGCCCTGCGCCTGGGGCTGATACCCAGAGCCCTGCTGCCTGGCTCCAGATGTCAGCCCTGGACAGTGGGGCTCTGGGTATCAGCCTGGCGGGGTCCCCGAGCAGCCGGAGTCCGGCCGTCAGCTACCGGTGTGACACTTTGAGTTGGTATGTCCTGGTCTGTGGGCAATTTGCTTCTGATGATGAACTTGGAGAGGTTGGAGGATTGTTTTAAAGCCAGAAGAGAGGGTTCAGGAAAGATTTCTTTCAGTTCAGGGTCTCCATTAAGTAAGCATTCCAGTGTGGGGTGTTAGGTGACAATTAGGGGTATGCAGTTTGGAGGAAGCTTTATTTTTGTATTCTGTCAGGGTATTTGGGTGAGCATTCTAGGAAATTCGGACTTACAATCCAAATAGATAAAGGCATAGAGAAGTGTTATTTACCACTTCTCACAATACAAAAACCAGGGGTCACTTGATGAAACTTGTAGGCGGCTGGTTTAATACAAACAAGAGGAAATACGTTTTTCCCACACAATTCACAATTTAACCTGTGGAACTCATTGCCATGGGGTGTTTGATGGCCAAAAGTGTAACTGGATTAAAAAAAGAATAGATAATTTCATAGAGGATACATCCATCAATGGCCATTAGCCAAGATGGTCAGGGATATAATCCCATGCTCAGAGAGACCCTAAGCCTCTGACTGCCAGAAACTGGCAGGGGAAGAAAGGGGTGGTTCTCTCCAAAACTCCCCCTGAAGATCTGCTACTGGCCACTGTTGGAGACAAGGTACTGGTTAGATTGGTCTGACTCAGTATGGCAGTTCTTATGTACTTATGTTAAGTGGGAAATCAAATCATAAACAGTGAAGTTTAACGCTCTCCTGCTGACCACAATAATTAAGCTAAAGATTGAAATCAGCAGGAGTTATGCCTATCTTTTAAAACAGTTACTTCTTGAAAGATAGAGATATACCCACATTACCATGGTACAGGGAGATATTTGGAAGTAAAAGATGTATTTTCTAATGAGAAAAAATTGAGACGGAAATAAGGACATCAGAGGATTTCCTCTGGGGAACCTTTCAGGTTCAATGTATAAACTCATAAAAGACAAGGTGAGTCAGTGAAAAATATCAGTTTTGCCTTCATATTAGTGACTGACATGATGACCTATTGCAACATGTATTTAGTATGTTTACAGAGGTACTACAAACACTTTAATGTCTCACTAGGAGTTCAGTGCTGCAATAATTTAAATCCAGGGGAACGATGCTACTGACTTCAGTGGTGCAGGATCAAGGTCTGTGCTCCATATTTCTCTCTGAAGAACTAAGATATAGAGTTTTTAAATATATCATTCTTCGTCTCTCTTCAAGGCTGGAAGCTGAAGCTAGAGAAATTCAGATAGGAAGTAAGGTGCACATTTTTCACAGTGAGGGTAATTAACCATTGAAACATTTTACCAAAGACTCTGGTTGATTCTCCATCACTGGCAATTTTAAAATGAAGATTGGTTGTTTTTCGAAAAGATATGCTCTAGTTCAAACAGGAATTAATTCAGGGAAGTCCTATGGCCTCACAGTAGGCCCTTCTGGCCTTGAAATTCATGGATCTAAGCACGGTTCAAAAATATAGAAGTGAATTTGTAATACAAGTAGATAGATGTGTGTGTGTACGTGTTAGAATGTGCTAGGTGGCTAACCTGCTTAGGTGCTTTTCAAAATCCCACTAGGCATCTTTAAGTGCCCAAATAATTTTGAAAATCTGGCCACTAGCTATTAATACAAATGGTGGCAATTGTTCATCATGTCACATGGTGCTGAATGCCAAAATGCTGCCTAGACATCCAGATTTGTAATGTTTGTATACAGCTGTTGGTAGTACACATTATTGTGAGAGACCTACTGCAAGAGTCTTGAACCCTCTAAGCAGTTTTGAAATATATTCTATGCATAGATTTTTAAGGCCAGAAGGGACTACCTTCACTGTTAAAAATGTGCATATTATTTCCAGTTTTGTGTCCTAGAACAAAAATTGTGCTTTCAGTTGCAGAGTCCCATGAAAAAACAAAACAAAATATTTTTACTTTACCTCAGGGGTGGTGAAGCCTTCCCAAAAGTCGGGGAGCCAAGGCTTCCTACCCCCAAGACTTTGATCCTTCTCCCTGAAGCCTTTCTCCCAGAAGCCAGGGTGGGGCCAAGGACCCTGCCCCTCACCCGCCATGTTCCAGTGCCCCTGTTCTAGCTTTATTTTCTCCTGCTAGGATTTCATCAGTTGGTGTATGAAGGCTGAATTTCCCTGTACTGAAAAGCTAAATAACTGTAAAGGGTAAGACACTGATAATATTTCATAGTTAAAGGGGATATTGTTTATGAAATCTTCTATAAAAAGGAAGTAGGTTTTGGGAAATATGTGTCATAAAATTCACGTTTAATGGGGGTTTTGTACACAGGCAGACTAAGATTATAACTGTGGTCATATTTAATAAGAATTTCATTAAGATCAAAAATAAATGGTGCTCTTTCCTCTGCAGCCATCAAGTTGTCATTAAGGTTGTGGCTTGGTTATTTTTTTAAACCCAGTTTTGACCGAGTCATTTGGTTTTGTTTAAACAAAATTAATCTTACAGAAATTTTTCATGTGTGTTCCTATCTAAAGAATTTTTTGAGAAATATTAATAAATACTCTTCTTAATATTATTAGAGAGCTAAATACTATGTGGATTTGTGTATAATGAGATATTTTAATTTCCCCAAAAAAGAACGAGAAGTACTTGTGGCACCTTAGAGATTGACAAATTTATTTGGGCATAAGCTTTCGTGGGCTAAAACCACTTCATCAGATGTATAGAGTGGAACATACAGTAAGAAGATACAAAGATAGAGAGAACATGAAACGATGAGGGTTGACTGGAGAATAAATGGTACTGATATTGGTAGATCCCAATTGTTCCTGGGCTTGATAGACAGTTTTTTTCATCGAAGCACCGCTGAACCAACAAGACATGATGCAATTTGAGATTTGGCTTAAGTATTGAGGACATTGTAGAACAGCTGGTCATAGGAAATAACTCTGGGTCAAGTGATCGTGAATTGCTTCAGTTTAAATTAAATGGAAGGATAATCAAAACCAGATCATCAGCTATGTTTTTTTATTTCAAAGGGGCGGACTTTAGGAAATTAAGGGACTTAATTGAAAAAAAGTCAGATGGACTGAAGAGCTCAAGGACCTAAGTATGGAGAAGGCTTGACATTTCTTCAGATCAAATACAGAATCTATCTGAAATTTGCATCCCAAGTAACAGAAACAATTTGTAGGCAAAGGCTCCAAACCCAGCTGGATGAATAAGCACCGCAAAAAGGTGTTAGAAGTAAGTAAATATCCTATAGTTGTGGAAAAAAGGCGTTGATCAGCAACAAAAAAAAAATCATGGAGTTTAGAAAATGTAGGAATAAAGTGAAAATTGCTAAAAGACAAGCTGAATTAGCTCTCTCCACAAAGGTGGATGGCTGTTTGTGTGAAGCCTCACTGACATTACTCACTGGAGCAAAGCCAGGCAAATGTGTTAGTATTTGTAGAATCAGGCCCCCAGATACGACGGTGATGAATGTGGTATAAACCTTCAATACATTTAGTAATTTTTCCTTAGATGCTTCTCTATACTAAAAGTTTAGCAAAAATCCTAATACATTAATTTGACACTAGACCTGGAAAAACTACTATAATGATTGTAAAATAACTTACATACACAAGAAAAAGCCTTAATCTTGCTGAGCTACTTGCCTTTTGAAAAACAAATGTAAACTGCAAGCTTCACTCTGAAAATCATAGTATGACTGGTTGGTTTTTTTTTGCAAACAAAAAGATTTATTTCAGTTTCCTGAATGATGTGACTCTGAAACAAAAGAAATTAAAAGTTTTGGGGTGAGTTATTCAGAGTAGACTTGCCCTAAAGCGCTTAGATCAACAGCACAAGTTTCTGAAATTGGCTTCTTACTAATTAATTAATGTATAGGTGTCATGCTACACAGGGCAGATTTGGCTACCTTTTATTGTCTTTTTTTTATTATTATTACTAAGGAAACTTGCAACTGTGAAACATTGGTGTGTTACACTATTTTTTTTACAGTATTTGATCTTTGTTTTTTCATATTGTTTACAAACCTGTTTCTTACGTTAATATACTTATCTTCTAGCTTTTTAACTCAGGCTTGATTTTTTAAAAAAAATATTCAAAGACTCTCACTGTATGTGTTGTATGAGTTCCATTCTCTCTGGCTGTATTCAGTATATCATTTACTTTGAGATAGCATCAGTAGTAATGATTAGTGTCTGGGGTCTTTTAATTAAAGCTGGTGCCAGCAGACTGTCAGAAGAAAGATTTCCTCCCATCCTCCAAAGCAGGCCTTACCAGCAAATGCTGTAGCTAGATGTGACAGATCTTATGTTTAGTTATTATGTACTCTCTCCATGTAGAAACTCAGTCATGTGGCATTAGGTTGGGCACAAAGTAGAGATGAGCACACCTCAAACAGTTCAGTGACGTAAAGTGAAGCCTCAAGATTCACCAATAAGTCAGTTTCATTATTACCATTGTAGTAGCCTCCAGAGGCCTCAGTTGAGATCGAAGGCCTACTGTAAGTTCTCTGGGGTAGGAAATGTTTCTTACTAGATGACCCAGGCCTCCCCAGGGGTGTGGGGGCACCATCTAAAGGGGAGGACATGTGACCACTGGATGTGTCTCCTCTGCCCAGTGACACCCCTCACACCCTGTGCCGCCATGCTCTCCCCACCCCACATTACCTGTGGTGGTGGGGGGAGGAAAGGAGGGTCTGTCCTCCTGCTGTGCCTCCCCCCTGCATGTACGCCACTTCCCTAGGGAGCCAGAGCCCCTCCTCCCCTTCCCAGCATGTTCAGCCCCTGGCAGCTGAAACCCAGCAGAGAGCAGGCCATCAGTGCCTCCCAGACAGGCTCTCTCAGGGAGAAGTGGCTTCGTCCCGCTCCCTGCCCTGCTGTGGGGATGGGGGAGGAAGAGCTGTGGGAAGGCCCAATGCCCCTGTAGAGGCACAGCGCCTTTATGCAGGTGGCCCTGGCAGATCTCCGCAGCCCCTGAGATCTCACAGGGTCTGTAGGCTGCACCTCTGGCTTTCCCTGTGTACGAAGATAGTGGTGCAACCCTCCCCTCCAGTGGAAAAAATCTGAAGAACCTCCAGGAGGGGACCTACATAGAATTTCCATGGCCCCTTTGTGGCTGCCTCTGAATAAGAACAAGGTTTGACCCTATGTTTCCATTTTACGTGAATATTGTCCAAGAATATCCATTATTTTTCTTGTGGGTCATGTGGCTTGCCCATGTATTGTCATTAAACATTAAACATTTATGATGTTAACAATGTCTGCAATTTAAATGAAAGTAAAAGGGGAAATTAAGCTTACATTACTTCTCTGTTTTCATGTTTTGTATAAAGAAAACTTCCATAACTGAAACACTAGTAGACTTATGATAAAATTCTGTCTATGCATGTGAAACTCCCAGTAAAATAAGTGAGTCTCATGCAGCTACCAGAAGGCAATATTTGGTGTGCATTATGTCTAAAGTCTACATCAGTACATAGCTAATTGTAAGTTGGGGGTCAGAATTCAAGATTCTAACCCCAGTCATTACTGGATTCTGTCTCTCAAGAAAGGAGACCTAAAATCTGGTGACATCTAAACAGCCTTTCTTTCTGTTCTGTTCTAGTCAGTAAACTGACATAAGTAATATTCAAAGGTTTTATAAATTCAAAAGACACAAGAACTCTCTTCTGTTCTGTATAGAATTATTCACTAGATGTCACTATTGTCCTTCCCATGATAAACATCCTACCATTCCTATATATCCTTAGCAGCTAGTTTTCTCATTATATGCAGTCTTGTAACTGTGTTGGCCTCAGGATATTAGCAAGACAAGGTTGGTAAGGTAATATCTTTATTGGGCCAACTTCTGTTGGTGAGAGAGACAAGCTTTTAGCTTACACAGAGCTGAAGAAGAGCTCTCTCACCAACAGAAGTTGGTCCAATAAAAGATATACCTCACATTATATGGCAGGGGGAGTGACTTCATATTTACTCACTGGCTGTTCTAAATCATTCACTGTGCTGATGGACTCATGCATAATGGCAGGAGGGAAGACCTAGGACTTAGCCATTCCAGTGGTTGTCAGGACTATATTCCTTAGAGTAATTCCTTCAAGATACTGATCTCTGTAGCATTTTATATCTCTGCCACAAGAGCCATTGCTGTGTCCCTCTACTTGTTCCTCCTGTGTTATTCTGGAGGTTGGGTGGCTAGTCAAACCTCATTGAGGCTTGTGAGCATGATAACCACCTTTCATTCAGACTAAATGAGGGAACAGTTAAATATCCCTTTGTTTAGTATTAGGTAAAACAACAGAAGCCTGTACTCAAATCACCAACCAGCATACACAATGCTGATGAAGGAGCTGAATCATGGCATTTTCTTTGGGGAATGCATGAAAATACAGGAGTTGGGTATTGTTAAGTGAAGCTTTGGATCTGTGAGCCAGAGAAGGCAGCAGGAATACCAAGAACATCACTGGTAAGGTGTCCCTGAGAAAGCCAAGAGCTTTTTGGCAAAAGTACAGGCTGGAAAGAGGCTTGGAACTGTGAGGAAAGAAATTGCTTCCTATTTGATTCCTACTGTGCTCAGTGAAACAGGACTTAGTACATTCTTTGTCAATAAACAGGATTACTTAAAAGGCCATAGGATTATCTGTTTGACTCCATCATCAATCTCTCCTTCAAACAGTCAATATTCATTGCAGGTTGTTTCTAACCGCTCAGGCTAACACGTCTACCTGGAGTTCCCAAGACTACTTAGAGCAGTTCTGACTGTGGATTTGTAGGTAAGAGATGTTTCAACTTCTTAGTGGTATAGATGCATATTATATTGTCTAGGGTTGTATAGTCTATTTCTCCTTTCTCCTAGTATAATATATTGTACTCATTTGTGTGGGGAAACAAGCAAACTAGATTTATACAAATTTTCCAGCTAAAATAATCCAAGTTACTCCTAAAACACATTATTTATTTTAAAATGACTCCCATTTGGGAGCCAATAAAAGCAATGCACTAACCCACATTTCTGCATAGAGGAGAATGGGATGGGAGTCGTTTTAGCCAAAAAGGCAGCCTTCCATTTTGTAAAGAACAAACCCAGGTTAAAATAAATAACATGTTTTAGGAGTAACTTGGATTATTTTAGCTGGAAAATTTGTATAAATCTAGTTTGCTTGTTTATCATTTATATTATATGTTTACTTTTTGCCCTTCATTTACCTTCTATCTTATCAACATAGTACCTGAGTGCCTTACAAAGAAAAAATATGTATTGGATTGACAATACACACAGGACCAAAGGAATAAAGCTGCAATGTCTAGTTTCCAAAAAGAAGTCTTCAATGAATGTAAAACAGTGTCTAGTTTGCAAAAACCTTTTCACGTTTCAAAAATGAAACTTACACTTAAGGGCCTCAACAGCATTTTGGAAATGGAGGTGCTGTACATAATGGTACAGCAAACATAAGCAGGCATACTTCATTAGCAGAATCTATTTATTTAGGATTAGGCATATCATCAATTCTTATATCAAGATAAACAAATAGAGGGTTTAGGCTTATGCAATAAAATTTAGTGTTTACCTAATACTAAACAAAGGGATATTTAACTGTTCCCTCCTTTAGTCTGAATGAAAGTGGTTATCATGCTCACAAGCCTCAATGAGGTTTGAGTAGCCACCCAACCTCCAGAATAACACAGGAGGAACAAGTAAAGGGACACAGCAATGGCTCTTGTGGCATTTATTGCATAAGCCTAAACCCATAGTTTAATAAAGCTATTATTAAAAGCGTATGCCAGCATTTAATAATAGAGCCAAACCACTTATGTTTTCCTATTCCAAGCAATATATTTAGTTATTACTATTTCCTCTATATAGGCAGCCAATACGTTATTGCAACTATTTTCTAACAGAGTCTGGATTGAAATTCAAAGGAGCATAGAGGACAGTTCTGCCCAGATTTAGGGCATGGTTACACTTACAAGATTATAGTGCTATTGGTTATAGCGGTCCCCTTATACAGTAATATGTATAGCGCTATTGTATGTCCACACTCAGACGCGCCAGCGGTATAGCATGGCCACATTTGGGGCACTTAATGCGGCATTAAGAGCAGCACATTAGGGCAGGTATCCCAGCATTCAGCTGGGTGCAATGTGCTTTTTAAACGAAGGGGTTGAGGGGGGACGTGTTGTGTGTATGTGGAGGGAGAGAGACAGTGGTTTTTCCGTTCTTCTGAAAGCCTGTCAGCTAGCCTCCATTCACAGAAGGCTTTGTTTTCACACAGGCTCCCTCCTTAAACATTTGCATTGCTTATCTGCCAAGTTAAGAGAGAAACTCTAAAGAGGTACTTCCGCATTCCTCCAGCCGAGTTCAAAACAAAGGGAAGAGACGTCAATTGCCTTAAATGGCTCTAGGCATCTCAAGAGATCACTTGTAGCGCAGTGGGTGTCCACATTCTTGCTGTAGTGCTACAGCAGCTGCGCTACAGCCCTTATTCCCCATGCGGAGGTGGATTACGAGGAGCGCTATAACTTCGCGGTTATAGCGCTCTACGTGCCTTGCCAATGTGGATGGGGAGGAGGTTATAGCGCTCATGGGGGCTTTATAGCGCTATAAAGTGCCAGTGTAACCAAACCCTTACACTCTGTGCGCAATCCTTGCCCAAATACCACTCTTATACCATTTTAATTATATCAGTTTAAAACTAGTGTGATCAAATTTGTTATTCCATGATAAATGTCTGAGATATACAAGAGACTTTGACCATATCCTTTGTTCTGGCAGGCAAGAGAGAAGAGATGGAGGTAAGTGGAAGACCAGGAGAGTCAAATCATTAGTTGTAAAGCACTGGCATGCCTGGCTGCCAACCAGTCTTTTTTTTAAAAAAAAAACAAAGTAATAAGCTACATTTTCAGTCCAAGGCATCTCCCGCATTCTTATTCATGGCTTTACTACTGTTTGTTTGCCTGCTGTTTTATAACCAACACAGTCCTGAATAGGTGTTTCTTTAAAATATGGGAGTTATAGAAAGAAGTATCACTGAAGTCTCCAGCAATTCTGCATAAAAGTCCCCTCTAAATGAAATGGTTTTAACTCTTGAATCCAGTTTAATAAATGGAATTGAGTGAATAATCCCTCTTTTAGTTTCATAAGTGTTTCTTCACTATAAATATATTAACATTGTCACATTTAGTTCTTATTGCAGTTTGAGCACTTCTAGAGAAAAAATGTTTCCACACACTACAACCCAGAATCCTATGAATATTGACAAATATATCTAGAATTACTTAAAATCCATTTGGATGCAGGTTCTCCCATCCTTATTTTATTTGTATGACGAGATCATGAGGGTACTCTTTAATAATGCTTATATCTTGTTGCAACTAAACAGATGATTGCTATAGCTAACCTGACTTCTGACCTGCAGTTTAGAGAGCTTTCTTGCAAGAGAAGAGTAGAAGCAAATGTGGCATATGAAACAGTAATAATCAGTGTTTATTTACCTGGCTACTAAAGCTTAAAATCTGGGATGCAGCACTACAGAGTTAAAAACTTTGAGACTGGGGCTCTGTCTAAGCTAAGACTGTTTTAGAAACACTGAATTAATGGTAGCAACATTGGGAACTTTAGTGTGGGTATGGTTAGACTGCCAGGCATCATGTTTTCTGAACCTTCTGGGAGCAAGTCAAAATGACCTGGTGCTGGAAACACTTTCTAATTCCCTGTGACATAAGCATGCAATTCCGTTTGAATTCAATGGGAATCCAATACGTACACATCTGAAGGCAGAATTTGGCCTCTAAGTTAAAGATGTTTCAAGTTTTGAATGTATTTTGGGGGGATCAAAGTCATAACAACGTGACTTCAGCAATGTCATGACAGGAAGCTTGTGGGATGCAGCATCACACATTGCTGCAACATCCAGATGTTAAGATTAGATGAAATTTGAGAGTGTGGGACCTGAAGACTAACTTTGCTAGGGGCTCTCAAAATACTAATGTCCATTAGACTAGCATGGATGATTGTGGTCACAAGTACAAAAGAAATATAGTCTTATTTATCCCTTCCCTCCCTAGAAGGGCAAATACCACATTTCTGTGCCTCCTGGTATGTTAAGGGAAGCTTTCTTACAGAAAGGCAAATGTAAATATTTCCAATTCTTCTCTGGAGGAAATTGGGTATGTCTGCAAAAAAACAAGAAAAAGCTGCCTTTAACCACTGGACTACAGTCTTGTTTCTTTCCCTCCCTATTGTCTGAGTGTTCCAATGTGGATAAATCATTAGTCATTAAGCTAGAGAGAGAGTGGGAATGAGTCTGTAGCCAAGTGGTCAGGGCACTCACCTGGGAGATCCTGGATCCAGTCCAGAGGTAGGTAAACTATGGCATGTGTGCCAAAGGCAGCATGCGAGCTGATTTTCAGTGACACTCACACTGCCTGGGTCCTGGCCACTGGTCTTGAGGGCTCTGCATTTTAATTTAATTTTAAATGAAGCTTCTGAAACATTTTAAAAACCTTATTTACCTTATATACAACAATAGTTTCATTATATATTATAGACTTATGGAAAGAGACCTTCTAAAAATGTTAAAATGTATTATTGGCACACAAAACCTTAAATTAGAGTGAATAAATGAAGACTTGGCCCACCTCTTCTGAAAGGTTGCTGACACCTGTTCCAGTCCTCTGCTCCAAGCACTCTTTATCCACAGCAGAACAGCTTAAATAGGAGAGAGACTGCATGTGAGATAGGTGGTCAAATGCCTACTTTTGCCCCATTCATGATTCATTCAGTGGGGAGAGAGAGAGGCAGCAGAGCATATACACAGAGGTAGAAACTTAGGCACAGAGGGAACTTCTACTGTGAAATTTAGGTGCTGAGTGAGTTTAAGCACCTACAGGGTTTGGCTGCAGTTTTGTGGAGCCAAAACTGGAACTTACATGCCTAGGTCTGGGCTTTAGGCATCTAAGTATCTTTCTGGTCACAAATTAAAATGATCTGTCTAAATGTATTGGAGGGAGAACATCATCCAGTAGGGTCGGGGACATGGTCCATGTGGCTTGAAGTGGGTTTTTGCCTGTTCCTCTGCTCCCACTTTATCCAATGTGCGCTTACCTGTGCTGGAACTGCTCATAAGGATTCTGCAAAGGCAGCTATGTGGGAGTTTTGTGGTTACTTCAAGGCCAGATTTGATGCAATTGCAAAACTATGCTGCCCTTGTAGTGTGGTTTTCCACCAATTTTGTGGGCAAAAGCTCAGAAATCTAGCCTACCTTTGTTTAAAAAAACAAACTAATAGCCTATAAGAGTAATATGTTTACAATTACTTCAATATTAATTTTAGAATGTTTTCCAAATTGGTATACTTATTAATGAAATAAGCTAATAATTTTACTAGCTATGATTGATATAACTAATCCAATGTAAAGTCTCTACAGCAATTCAAATTGATCTCTTGTTAAAACTATCGGATTTTCGTAGGAAAAGAACGAAACAGAAGCAATGGTCCTGTCCTGAACAGCATAGTATGTGAGAACTATGTTTGGAGAAGAGATCAAATTCCGTCATCGGATGCCAGTACATAACCATAAGAGAAGAACTAGTACTTAGTCCACTGTTGGACACTATAGAAAATTCTTATATGTATATATTTTACCGTAAGTGAACCTGCTTTTAGAAATACTTCAGTATGTTTCTATAGTGAGGCTCTTAGAAGTGTGATTTCACTCTGGATCTGTAAAAATGGCATGGTAAGATTGCATGTGTGTCTTAAGAATGTATGTAATAATATTCTACGATTGTCACTGAAGCCTTAAATGTCTGAGTCAGTATGAAGTGGTGGAAACAGCTACAAGCATGGCTGAGGGTTCTTTTTGTTCAGAATATCACCAGTTTTAATCATCACTGGGATTTGTGATTTGTTACTGTCCAAGTTTTAATTTGTCAGCTATTTTGACTTTACAAATTACAACTGTGCCTGGTACAGGTACAGTAAAGCATGTTTAGTGTATTTATGCCATTCCAGGAGTCCTAGACCATTGTGGTATCACAGGTAAGTCAATAAATCACCACCCTTACTCAACAGCTAACTTGCATGCAACAATTTCATGGCTGTATCAGGGAGATTGCATGGATGGTGGATTACTTGGCCCAGCTCTACACCTAGCCCTGGTTTAGAAGCTACTAGTTTTATCTAACAGTTATTTGGTTTACATTTAAAATCACTTGTTATTTTGGTCTGTCAGTCCTGCAGCCTTAAACTGGAATATGAAAGTCAAACAAAGTTCCTTCTGGTCCATATAATCCGTAATAAAGATTCTCTATGCTGAACTGGTGCACAGGTCTGAGGGCAATCCATTGATGGTAGGAAAGTTTAAGTGGGCGTACCTGAGAACAGAGTCTGGACCATGGAAAGTGAGTATTAAAGGCCAGGGCAGGCTAAGCCTCCCCTGATCTAGACTATGGCCCACTCATGTTCCCCCGGGAGCCCTGCCCTCCCTCCCCCCATACCCAGAAACCAGTAGGGGCTCAGCTTCAGTCAGCAGCCTGGAGCTAAGGTTCATTGGCAGCCAACAGTGGTGCTTAGACCGACCAGGGTGAGGGTTGGGCAAGTGGTCTGGCCCAGTGCTGGCAGTGGGGCCAGTCCGTATAGCTGGGGCTGGCAGGCCAGGGTACCTCTGGTCACAAGGAGGTAGGGCCTAGGAATGGATGGGGCTGGAGGGCTAGCCTCTCCGATGTGGGGGGAAAGGGGTCACCTGTCACCCATCATCTGGACCTGCAATTAAATCTTACTGAAAAATTCTAATATTGCACAGTTTATAACAGAATCTAGCTCACTTCCTAGTAAAAGCTTCTGAGTTGTCAGCTATGAATCTGGAAGCACATATATTGCGGGAAGGGCTACCATTTTTGCAGTCACTTTTCTGGAGTATAATGGCATTCAGAGTTACAGCAATGGATGAATCTAAGGATTTTTTCATTAATGGTTTTGACCTCTCAGAAATCCTTCTTATTTAAATAGGCCACACCTTACCCCATGTGGTTCAGGGAATAATCTTGTGGACTTCAGTAGATAATGAAGCTGGGGCTTCTATATGGTAAAGCAGAAACCCATGTACTTGGCATGCTTATTTCAAGCAGTCATGAAAATTTCTTGAGTTATGCTTTGGCTAGCAAAAGCAGAACCAGAAAGAGGTATAGTATTTTGTGAAGCTGAAATTAACAGGTATGACTAAGCTGGTATCAACTGAATTCTTATGGGTACAGGAAGTTAGTATTATGTAGTAATGTGAGTGCAGGGAATAATGTCAGTGTGAGGATTAAATGTAGTATGTTACCAGTCTTGTGTATCTATTTAAAAACTGTACATGCAAAGTTCATATAACTTATTGTTTACTTGATATTTGAAAACATTACTTTTATATATGTAAAACTTGATACTGTAGGTATTTTATTTAATGTCAGATTACTTATTTTAAAGTGTTTGTAAAGTATCTCCACTTTGGCTTTTAACTTCTTTTTTTAAAAATTGTCTCCTTCCATCTCCTCTGTTAACCCTACACAAACTATTCATTCCCCTACCTCCCTTTGGGCGTCTGTTCCCTCCCCCACACATCTCTCTGCATGCTCACTGGCTGCCTTCTTTGCACTTTCATGCACATGGTCTTTTTATATTTTAATTTAGCTTTTAGAGTATTATTTTAACAGAAAAGGTGATATCTGTTGGTAAGTGCTAAATATTTTTTCTGTTCTCCTACTAAGGCAAAACAAGAACTAGTGAGTGTTGCCCTCCTTATAATTTTCTGTAGTGTTTTTAAGTAGTAGTGCTTTACACATGGAAGGAGAGAAGAGGAAATTGACTAGAATTCTAGTCTGTATTCTTCTTCTTCTGCAGTTCTTCCACATATGCAAAGCGTTATCTACTTGACGAAAGGAAGAAACTTGAAGTTAAATTATTAGGATTAGTCATCTTCCTTCTGCTGCTAGCTTTCTACTCAAGAAGCTGACCTCAAATTAAAATACTAATCAGTTTAAAAAGTGGCTCAATAAGACCTATAAGTGACCTCAGCCTCCTCAGTTACCATGTTGTACATTAAATAAAAACATGGCATTTTAATATCATTTATTTAACAATGTAAAACTTTTAGGGTTATAATTATAACCCTATTTTTTATCGTTCAGCATACATTCTTAAAGGACTTGTAACAGAAACTGCTTTCAAAGAGCACAAATTTAAAACCTGAATAATTTGCAACTCTTACCTATAATCCTAGCTCTTGCTATAACTGAAAAACTAAAGAGAAAATGCTGCTTTATCCATTTGACATCACTTTAGGTCTGATTGTCCCAGCACTTATGCTACATGAGTAGTCCCTTTGACTCCAGGGTCCTTAGTGTGTACAGAAGTTTGTAGGGTCAGAGTCTCTGTGTATAGTCAATTTCACTCTTGCCCCAGTTTGTATGTGACTCTGTGGTTGGGTATGTCTATATGTGGAGGGATCTGAAGAACTTTTTTAAACAACAAAAATGGCAAGACTCCGACCTAGTCAGGTCTTTTTTTAAAAAAAAGGTTTACTTTATTATTTTGTATTGGAAAAGGGCCGTTCTACTAAAATGCTGTACACACACAGACAATCTAGACCAGGGCTTCTCAAACTTCACTGCACTGTGACCCCTTTCGGACAAAACTCGGACTTCAGCTTTGAGTGGGGGAGCTGAGACTTCTGCTTCAGCCCCGGACCCCAGCAAGTCTAACGCCAGCCCTGGTGCCCCCCATTAAAACAGGGCTGTGTACCATTTTGGAGCCCACAGTTTGAGAACCACTGATCTAGACTGCAAATTTATTCTTCCTTCAATTTGTTTCATGTTCTTTTTAGCTACCACTAGCATTGTTTCAAGGAAGGGCTGTCTGAAAAGGACACATCGCTTTTTAAATGCATTCATGATAACATCAGTGCTGCACTAGAAACTCAATTTCACTTAATAATCATTTTAGCTCAGCTTTTGCTTCAAAGTTCATCCTGATCTTTAATAATTCTCTGCAGTTTTAAAAAACATTTTTCTCCCTCCTTCCCCACGGACCACGTTTCAGGCCTCCTTAAGTACAGAATGAAATGCCCTGTTGCATCAAATACCAGAGCACATACATCTAATTTGATGTGGTATAACAGAGGCTTTAAATTAATAGCAGTAGCCTCTAATCGCGAAAGCCAAAACGTGGTGGTGCTGAAAACATTGTAGAAGGGCACTGGACTTTTTCTGCTCAGTGTCAGCACCTGGTGCGTGTGATCCGTCCTTATTTCTAGAAGGAAAGCAGTGTGCCTGGTGCAGCCATCTACGGTCCCAGGCAGGCGCCCGTTCGTGCTCTGTTGCTCTCGGGATTAGGAGTTTGTCCTCCCCACGATCCTGCCCCTCCAGAAGAGCGTGCAGGGGCGTGGTGCGGGGAATGCAGCCGAGGGATGGGGAACCTGCCATAGGAAATGTTAAGAGGGCGGGCGGAGCAATTAATCCGGTCTCCGTCTCCTTCCCTTTACCCCGCTCTCCGGTCACACCCGCGGAGCTACAGAGAGAGGCGCCTGAGGAGCAACAGGAGATGACGGACCCAATTCCTTCTGCCCGCAGTGCTTAGCCTCCCCCTGCAGGAGGCGCAGACCCCCAAGAGAGCAGGCGCTCTTGCCAGAGCGGACCCAGAGCGACGTTCTGGATGCCACCTCTATGGTCCGTGCTCTGACAGGGCCTGGCTGGTGCGCGCGCGACCGCCAGGGGCCGCTCTGGCCGCCGCCTCCGCTGCTCTCGGCTCCCCCCGAGCTGCGCTGCCTGGAGCCCGTGTGTCCGCCATATTGGTGTCCGCGCTGCCTGCTTGTGCGGCTGCTGCGCCGTGTCCCTCCATCTCGTCCCGGCCAGGCCGAGCCCGCGGAGCCGGCGCCGCAGGGCGGGAAGCGGGGCGAGGAGGCCGAGCGGAGCAGGGAGGAGACGGAAACGAGCGGGCCCCGGGTCCTGCGGCCCCTGCGCCACCCGCCATGGCCAGGAGGCCCGGCGGACCCTGATAGAGACCAGCCCCCTCCCCGGCCCGGCCCAGCCGCCATCAGCGGAGACGAGCCGCCCGGCCCCCGCCTCTGCCTCAACATGGAGGCCGTGAAAGCCTTTAACAGCGAGGTCAGTGGCCGCTGGCGACGATGGGAGGGGGGAGGCGCCCCTGGGCCCGGCCCCGGCCCCCTCCCCCCCCGCTGCGTGCGCGACTCGCCCGGCCGCCACCCCTGTGCGGCGGTGCCGGGGGAGCGCGGAGAGGAATCGTCCCTCCCCGGTTTCGAGTGGGCTGAAGGCCCCGGGGCGGGGGGGATCTGTTTGCCTTGTGGGAGGAAGGACGGACGGGGCTTCTCCCCGTGTCTGACGGCAGGGGCGTGCCGCTGCCAGGGAGAGGGCGCAGCGCGGAAATCCCGTCCTTGCTTACTGGGTTTGGGGAAATGGGCGGGGAGGGTCCCTGTGCAGGTGGGATGGAGAGAATGGAAAGGAGATTTCCCCTTGGCAGGGGGGATTTCTTTTTTTCTGTGTCTGGGGGGATGGTTGGTGCTAATACCACCACATGGAGTTAAGGGGGTTGTATTAAGAGGGAAGAGAATCCACTGGTTTCTCCAGGCCATGCAGGTCTCTCTCCTCCATTGAAGCGCTCATGTTTCCTACCGCCCTTTCTTTCCGTTGTTACATACACATCCACACACCTCAACACCTCTTAGACCAGGGGTAGACAGGTTTTTTTTTTTTAAGATCCAAATTTCTGGATCAAAGTCCAGACTCCAGAGACAATAATAAAAAATACTGACAATAATGATGATAAGTAAATAAATAGATTTCATGGTACGTTCAGAAGCATTTAGTGGTCTGGATTTGGCTCACAGGCTGCCTGTCGACTACTCTTGTCTTAGTAGCTTTCATGGATTCAATTTTTAATCATGGAATAATCTGAAGATTCAGAGGATTTTCTTGGTAGCTGAAAGTGGTATTTTTGCTTCAATTAAACCAAGAACAAATTTCCCCATCTTTGTTTCATTGCACGTATGTGGGATAGCAAGACATAATCTACATTGGAAATGGTAGACAAGATCTCTACATTTTCATGTGCTAGTCAAGATGCTAAAGCAGTATCTCTTTTTTTTTTTTTTTTTTTAGACCAGTAGCCAAAGGTGCTGTTAAAGTGCAGGGTCAGAGTCTGGATCACCTTATTTGCTCTTGGCCATGGCAGGAGTAGATAGTCAAGTTAAAAAGTTACATTTGTAATGAAGGAAATTTGATTTCCTTTTGTGAGGCCAACAGATTTGATTATTCGTATTTGAAAGCTAATATGTGGTATATGAAAACTAGTAGAGGTAGTTTAACAGCTGTAATTTCCCATACCTGTTTACATACATGTAAGAAAAACGAGTATATTCAATAGTCTTTTAAATCAGTGGCTCTCAACCTTTCGAGACTAATCTGTCTTTTTCAGGAGTCTGATTTGTTTTGCCTACCCCCCAAGTTTCACCTCACTTAAAAACTACTTACAAATTCAGACATAAAAATAAGGTTTCTCATCACACCATTATTGAAAAATTGCTTACTGTCTAATTTTTACCATATAATTATAAAATAAATTGATCGGACTATAAACTCACATTTCTGTGTATAGTATATAAAGTAGTATAAACAAGTCATTGTTGGTATGAAATTTTAGTTTGTGCTGACTTCGCTGGTGCTTTTTATGTAGACTGTTCTAAAATTAGGCAAATATTTAGATGAGTTGATGTATGCCATGGAAGACCTCTGCATACCCCCAGAGGTACTCATATCTCTATTTGAGAACCACTGTTTTAAATTGTTTAGAGTGTTGTGCTTTGCAATGAAAACTACATATTAGAGCAGGAATAGTCAATTATTTTTTGTGGAGGTCCACATTTCTTGGTCAGGGTATAGTCAAGTTCCAGACTCCAGAGAAAATAAATAAATATAATGATAATAAGTAAATACAAAGATTTTGGGGTCCAGTCAAATGCTCTCGTGTACAGATTTGGCCAGGATCTGCCTATTGACTACCTTTGTGTTAGAGCAGTGGTTCTCAGCTCTGGTCCACCGGTTGTTCGGGGAAAGCCTCTGACGCACTGGGCTGGTTTGTTTACCTGCTGCATCCGCAGGTTCAGCTGATCACGGAGCCGTGATTGGCTGAACCTGCAGTCGTGGCAGGTAAACAAACGGTCTCGGCACGCCAGGGGCTTTCCCTGAACAAGCAGTGGACCAGAGTTAAGAACCACTGTGTTAGAGTCTGGAGACTGTTGTTTTCTGTTGTATGGAGAAGGTATAGGTCTATTTAGTGAAGTAATTTGGTACTTTTTAAATACAAGTAACAGTTAACTTTGGTTGACGGTAGGATGAGTACGCAGAGGTCTTCCAAGGGGTACATCAGCTCATCTAGATATTTGCCTAGTTTTGGAAAGTTTGGGACAACTGAGTTGGAGAATATGGGAAAAAATAGTTAGAAATGGTCAAACAAAATGCATCTGATCTATGAGTATATTACCCATTACATAATTTAATAAACCTCAAGTGGAGGAAATAATAGTTTGACGGTTGGGGAGAAATTTAAATCAGATGCTAAAAATTGATTTCCAACTCAGTTTTTGGTCAGACAGTTTGTGTGTTGTAGGATGGGAAAAAGACCACTGTTGCCAAGAACAGGGTCATGTAAGAACACATTGATTTGGAATCTCTGCTCAAACGCCCTTGGGACATCCGAGCAAAAGTTTTCAATTTCATATTGAAAAACACAGAAGCTCTACCCAGCCAGCCAAATGAATACTCAAATATGGAGACTTTGCTTCTGTCTATAGTTATGAAGATTTAAATTGAGAGCTCCTTTAGACAAGAAAGGCATGGGACTCGTCTGGGTTCTAAATTTAAATCCTTTGATGTAAAAGGGAATTTTGGGTGGACAAGACATGAAGGATCAAGTCACAACATATTGGTATTGAAGGTTGCTCAGTGATTTTTTTCCTGTTACATTTGAAACTATGCTTTTATAATTGAGTGTCAGGCAACACTGAGAAGGGTATTTAAAAATGTGTTAACCAAAGCCCTGAACCTTGGAATCAACTATAGATGGGCGCAAAGCATTTTGTGTGATTGGGGCCTTGAACATAACCAGTGCCAAAATCTATGGCAATATCTGTTACTTCAGCCCTCCCTAACCTTTGCAGAATTTGGCACTGACTTCCTGTGCCTAAAGATCATACACTTCATAAATGGGTTTGAAGACACTTTTGGGAGGACTAATAAGGAAAATCTAAAATACTTAATTTTGAATCTGTAAGCAATGCTGCATTACTTTCAACACCTAACTCCTTAATATTTGTGGTACTACACTAGTTAAATTTATTATATTTCACATTTTTTAAAAAGTGCATTTTGTTTGTTTATATTTTAAGGTCACCTGCCACAATGACTGGAAAATAAATGTATTTCTATTTTGGTCATATTGACTTAAAGTAGAGGCAAATTGGCAGCTGATGCAATGGGCTAAATTTGTAGAAGGATCTCAGAAATGCGTTCATTCACTTCTGCAGTATGGATTCAGTTAATAACTTTACATTGGTTTATGTAACTTACTGGTTAAATTCAGGTGACAACTCAGAAATAGCATATAAACAAATGTAAAATATTAGGTCCACTGATCTAACACTTTTTAGTTGTGTAGTGTTTTTTTTCTTTCTTTCTTTTTCTAACAAAGGAGGGAGTTATATTTGGGTCTCAAATCAAAACCAAAATGAAAAGTGGCTATGCAAGCTTGTAGTTTAACTTGATTTCACATGAATGGAAGGTCAGTATATACAGTGGATAAGGTCTTGTATTGCATGTATCTGGTTTTTCATTCAGCATTGAAGTGGTTATCAATGACATTTGATTTGATTAAAGAGAAACTTTTCTTTGGGTTTCTTTTGTTGGCCCTTTTGTTTTTAAGCGTGAAGGCATTTTTCTGCAAACATTTCCTAGTGCAGGAGTTCTCAAACTTGCTAGGTTTGAGACCTCTTTTTGCTTGTGTGGCCCCCGGGGTGTGTCCGCCAAATTGAACGCTTCTGGTTTCGGTGGCATTTCGGCGGACACGAAGCGCTTCTCTGTGTGCCCACTGAAAGCGGAAGTATTCCACTTGGTGGCTTTTTGGTGGACACACTCCAGCATTTGGAGCATCCGCAGAAATGCTGCCAAATGGAATAGGAGTTCACGACCCCCCAGGAATCACCCCGTGACCCCAAGTTTGAGAACCCCTGTTCTAGTGGGAGTAATTCCTACTATTGTGAGTAGTTGGATTATAGTTAGATGATCTACTCATGGTAGTAAGTGCACCGTCTAGTAATAAGTGTTAGGCTCTAAAATCCCAAATCTTCATTAGAATAGATGTGTAGATTTAAATGAAGAGTAAACTGTGATACAAAAGTGATTTAAAACAACTTAGCAAAATCCTAGAAGTTTACTAATTTACATAAAATCATGCTCATCCACCACCCTGGATATGATGAAATAGCTAATGAGATTTTTACTTTCCAAAGTTAATTTTCATAGCTTATGTCAATGGAAAAATAACATTTTGCAAGGCTGGTTTAAAATCAGTTTGCCTTTCTCTTGCTGAGTTTCATATTTTCAGTAATCTGTGTCCTCTACCTCATTTGACATCACTACTGCTTAAAGGATTGTTCACCTTTGGGTGTCACTTGTGGCACTGATGTTTCTTCTGGGACACAAAAGTCTCAGAGCCAGAACTTTTGGAAGAAAAAAAGCTTTTAGTTTATTTTTAAAATATTGTCATTTATAATTTAAAGTCTAAGAAAATATTTTGTTAGTCAAGATTTGAGATGTACTTGAGGCAAGCACATATGCAAGGTTCCTGCACCAAAAGGAATAATAATCAGAAGATGATTTATAAATTTATTTAAAAATATTATTTCAGTTCAGCTTGAAAGGGACTCCATCAACTGAAATTCTAGTCACTCTCCAACTATTAGTGGAAAGTAGTTTCAGGTACTATACTTGTTCTTGAATTTCTGTGCAATTTTTATGCTTTTACAATAGCATACTCGTACTTTTAAAATGTTTTTATCCTCTGTTGTTGAGAAAAAAAATCTAAAAGAAGGTGGGGGAGCAGACAGAGAACTAACTAAGGAAGCACGTGGTTCATTTTTCCAAAGTTAGTAGTCCTAGTAAGTCAGTAGGGCTAACATGAATAAACCTCTGCATGTGTGTCTATATTTGCAGGATTGGAGTCTAGCTTGCATAGAAAAATGAAAATGGGTATTTACAAATTACTGTTAAATGTGAATATAAATAAACTGTAACAGTTTTAATTTTTTTTCTGTTTTTTCAGTAATACCTTGAGTATTATAAAAATAATTTCAGACAGAAGTATGGGGTTTTTTTAAGTTTGTGTCCTATTAAACATTAAGTAACTTTAAAGCCTATATCCGCAAAACCTTAAAGACGGTTATTTATTCTAGAATCCTTTATTCTACAACAGGGATCGGCAACCTTGGCACATGGCACCGCAGGGTAAGCACCCTTAGCGGGCCCCGCCGGTTTGTTTACTTGCCGGTTGGCCGATCGCTGCTCCCACTGGCCGCGGTTCACTGTCCTGGTCCAGTGGGGGCTGCGGGAAGTGGCAGCCAGATCCCCGTTCTACAACTATGCCTAGAATATGTGTACTTAACATTTGTAAACCTCTCTAACTTGGGGGTACACCCAGAAACATAGCTATGATGTTATTTCTTTCTACTCCCTTTTCTAAAATCTCACTGTCCATGCATGCTGTCTTTTATTGGCTTGTTTGGGGATTATTTTTAATATAAAGAAAAACAAAGCTTGTCTGTTTAATGTGGGAAAACCATTAAAAGTTGCTTACCCTTTTTCAGGACATATTAAAAAAAAAGGCGGTAAGTAATTTGAATTTACAAGTCCTCACCCTGCTCCTTTAGGATGGCTGTAGTATTGAAATTGTGTAAAGAGTAACTAGCAAAACAGAAAACTATTGGTGTTGAATGTTTGATGTTTTGGAAAATTAATTCTAAAAACTTCTTGTCCTTTATAATTGGCCTTCCACTTGTTGCATCGGCAATTTGTGCAATGGTTAACTTCTAATCGTAGAGTGTGGTTGTTTGTGTCACTTGGTCTGCTATTTTATTGTACTGTTTATTGGAGTAGTTAGTGTGAAAAGTACGCTCAACTTAAAAATTACACTCGTTTGCATTGTTTTAAGTACTGTTACTACAAGTAACATCTGAGATTACTAAAACTGAAAAAAGTAGATATTTTTTCAGAAGTTATTTTTTCATTTATCAATGCTTTATGTAGACAGTATCACTGTTTTTCCCTGTTCTGTGTGGGATTTTTTTCACCGTACAGCCAAAGGGAAGAAAAATAGGAAACCATTATTTGTTTTGCATTAATCTCTTGTGCTAACTGATTGACAGCCCTAATATAGGAAAAAAGTCTGTAGCCTGTTCCTACAGAATGGGGGACTGTATCCTAGAAAACTAACTCTGAAAAGGATTTAGGAGTCATGGTGAGAAAGCAACTCATTTTGAGCATGAGCTCATGGTGCCAATGGTGTGGCAAAAAAGATTTAGTGCAAGCCTTGGATGTACAATAAGTGGAGTAAGGAGATTATTTTTCCACTATATATGACATTGATGAGACGGATAGTAGAATACTATCTATAGTTCCCATGTCCACATTTTAAAATGTATGTTGAAAAATTGGAGAGGATGCAGAAACGAGCCACGAAAACTATTTGAGGACTGGGATAAATGCCTTACAGCGAGAGAGTTAAAGAGCTTAGTCTATTAGTTTATCAAAAAAGAAGATTGAGTGATGATTTGATTACAGTGTGTACTTTCATGGGGTGAAAATACTGGTTACTAATGTGGTCTGAAATCTAGCAGAGGAAGGTATAACAAAAGCCAGTGCCTGCAAATTGAAGCCAAGCAAATTCTGATTAGAAATCAGGCATTCATTTTCAACTGTGAGTTTGATTAACCATTAAACCAAGCTAACAAGGAAATAATGTGTTCTCCTGTGCCTTTTTGGAAGATATTCTTTAGCCAAATACAAGTTATTGAGCTCAATACAGAAGTAACTGGGTAAAAATCTGTGGCCTGTAAGAAATAGGAGGTCAGATTAGATGATCTAATGGTTCTTTCTGGCTTTAAAAATCTATGAATCATTAAAATCGATTATTTAAATTGCCTTGATTTTGATCAGATCACCTTGAACTGTCCTCGTGCAGTTAATATGAACGAGCAATCACTGAGTTGGACATTCAGATAAAAAATCCACATCCTTTGAAGATATGTGAACCAGAGTTCATGCTACTTTTTAAAAAAATACGGCATTTGAAATGCATGGTCAAAAAGATCCAGTGGGGAAACTGCCAAGCCACCTTGATCTCTTTCCATGCTGCCTGAAAGGCTTGAGAGTGGCTTACAAGCTCTACATTAGAGATTCCCAAACTTTTCTTATTTCTTTTCCCTTTCCAGATCTTCAGCTGTCTGCGTGCCTCTACCCTTCTCATCACTGTATGTTGTCTTGTTCTTAATGCTACCTGTCTTTAGCCATCTGTCCATATTTCACTGTTTATGTACAGAAAAAGTTATAGTGAGACACATACAACTGGGAAAAAAACAAACAGCCACACTTTGACTAAGTTCTGAGCTCAGTTTGACTGGACAGTTGCTGGGCAACTGAACTTGTGCTGTACCGTGATTTGGAGTTGAGGGCTCTGTATGTCAATGTCTCTGTGTATCTGTGTTCTCACTGGTACATCTTTAAGTAAATTAGCTGCTGTATTTTATATAACAAATTCCCACAGATAATAATAGTTGCCTATTATGAAAACGCAATAAATAAAATAATAAATCCACCATTGCTCAATTTATACCACACATCCCTGAGATACATCTAACTTACCACTGTTTGAGAATCTCTGCTCTATATCTTATCTGTCCTCTTCCACATCCCCCCCCCACAATTAAAATGTGGATTCTGATCTTACATTATCTTATTTCATACTTTTCTTTTTAAAAGTAGGGGTGGACTGAAATGCAAGGAATATATATACTGAGGGCATGGCTACACTTGAAACTTCAGAGCGCTGTTGCGGGAACTCTCCCACAGCAGCACTTTGGAATGCGAGGGTGGTTGCACATGAGTGCTCTGAGAGAGCTCTCCCAGCGCTCCTGGTAATCTCTCTCCACGAGGGGATTAGCTCCAAGCGCTGAGAGCGCGATTCCCAGCGCTCAGAACCTGTCCACACTAGTACTTTAAAGCGCTCAGACTTGCTGCGCTCATGGGGGTGATTTTTCACCCCCCTGAGCCAGCAGGTTAAAGCGCTATAAAATGTCAGTGTTGACAAGCCTTGAGACATGTTTGTCAGTTTTTCAATGCATATACTTTCAGGTGAAATTAAACTCACAGCTAAAAAGGAAAACATCTACTTAATATTCAGTATGTGGTATTTGATATGGATTTTATATCAGATTATGAACATAATTTGCTGTGTTTACGAAAGCTTTTTCATTGAGGGTTACATATCTGCTGGGTTTGAGGGCAACTGTTTGTAGGATAGAAATGCCAGAGAAGAAGTGATTTTCATCTGTTCGTATAAATGGGTGTGATTTTTCCAGTAATGTTGAAATATGGAAGAAATTAATCCTTTTAGCGGCCTATGAGGGATCATCTACCCCACACATGAGGTTTCATCCTTAAGCCCTGAAGCATATCCTTTCCAAATTTTTTGTTCCTGTTAACTATAACTTTGGGTATTCTTGTTTTCCATATAAAATATCTAATCTCTTTTTGAATTCTTTGTATCAATGACTTCCTGTGGCAGTTAGTTCTTTAGTCTGATTACACATTGTGTGAATTCTTTTTATTTGTTTTAATTTGAATTTTCAGTGACTGAAACTGTTATTTCTAATCTTCAAGTATATCACCCAAGCTACATCCATTGTCATATGTCCAAATAAATGCATTAAAGAAAGTAAGGGCTGGGGCATGGGTATCCTGGCCTAGGGTTTAGTGTCAGGTGGAAGTTGAGGTTCCAGGAGCCAATTACCAGGAATGCAGCTGGGTTGGTGATATATGGTTGGAGGGGTTCCCATTATGTTACTCCTCCTTCATGTTCCACTTTGAGTCCTACATGGTGTTGTGCTCGTTGCTTGCCTGTGCTGCTGCTCATAGCTTTCTCAAGAAACACTAAACTAAAATCGATCTGATTCTTGTCGGTTTTGTGGAAGCCACAAAAACTGAAAACATTTTCATCGTGACATCTAAAAAGCTTGAATCAAAATAAATAGGCCAAAATTTTTACAAGTAGCCTCTGTTTAGAATTCTCTGTTTTGACATGGAAAAGCTATGATTTTCATGACATTTAAAGATCATTTATATAGAAAAATATGATTTCTAAATTGGAAAATTAACTTATTTGCCTATTAAGTAAAATACAACATAGAATAGGTAACAATTTATCTGTTAACAGTAAAGTCGAAGGCGGTTGACCAGAGTTATGGGCAGGATGGATTTGATTTAAATCACTAGTCAGGAAGACTTGATTTAATCATTGATTTCTAAATAAAAGTGCATTCGTGTTGGTTGTTATAACCTTAATACATATTCTTCACAACTCAAAGATAGAGGTAGGTTTCATTTTTAGAAGGTGCACACTATATATTTTTAAGTGATTTATTTTGAATACTTTTCAGAGTAGTTTTACAGCTATATCAGAAAATGAATGATTGGTTATTTCTGAATGTTTGGTTATTTCATTTACCAAAGGTAATTGAAGCAGATATTTATGAAGTCTTTGATAGGTGAACTCTCTCTCATTCAACAGGTTAATCATTAATATTTGGATGATTTATTTGCCATGCTGTATTAGGAGGAGAACATCTCCAGACAGATATTTAAGTTTTTATTTAACTGAAACGTTATGTATTCTGGAAGTACCATACTGGAGACTTGCCAAGAGTATTAGGACTGAATCTGCATCCAAACAGAGCAGTTTGAGCAACATAACAGAACTGTGCTCTCTGAGTAGAACAATTAGAGCAGCATTCCTAGTTTTGTATTGATGGCATAATATCTCTGTGTCACAGGGCAGAGGGGTCAAACCCTCTGACACCCTGCTAAAGACCCTTCTTCCCCCTGCTTCCCTGCAGTGTGACTGGGTGAATGGGCCAGGACTGTCAGCAGGGAGCCCATCTGAAGACCCTAATGAGGGCAGGCTCAATGTAATCTACTGAGCCAAGTGGGGTCTGCTGGAGGGAGGACTGGGAAGAAATATAAACCCAGGGAAGAGCTCAGGAAGGAAGGTTAGTCAGGCAGGAGGATAGGAGGGATCTAGCTCTGGCTCCACTGGCTGACTCAGGCTTCGATGGGCTAGAGGACCCGGTGAGGGGTCAGTGAAGGGCCTGGTTTTGAGGAAGTTGGGACTGTATAAGTACTGTAAATAAAAGAGAACGGGTGAAGCACCTGCAAGAAGCAGCTGAGACACTTTCTTTGGCCACGCTAAGTGCAGGAATGAGGGGAAGGACTATCGCCTTGGCACAAATATAACTAAAGTCACACTTGTTGCCAGTAACCATTTAGGAAGGCCGCTATGTAAGTTAGAACACCCCTGCAGTAAAGATTTAAATGACCGCTGGCTACATTATCCCTCTTTTATTTGAATAATACTGGGCTGCTGACCGCTGTGAAGTACTCCTAGGTGAATGGAATACAAAGCTTAGTTTTCAATTCACATATAAGGAATATAACAGAACATATTGAAAAACACACAATTGTTACCTTAAGTAAACTTGGTAAAATTGAAAAAAAAAATGTATGTATCATGGGACTGTGTGCATCCCTTGTGCTGAACTATGCAGAGAGGTCTAAACTATAGATCATTATCAAAACAAAGGGTGTTTTAATGTGCAGTCTTAAACTTTATATAAATATTTTAGGAAAAATAATTCAAAATACTTTTCTCTTTATCTAGAAAGAATTGAGTTCAGGATTTGTGGGTTTTTTGTGTGGAACAGCTGGTGTTAGTAACAGCCAAAACAGCATAATAAATGTGGTCACAGATGCATTTGTTGACAATGCACCCAACTATTGCAAGAGAGATACAACTTTGAATTTGGCTGGTGGCATGAGAGAAGGTCACCTTTTCATTTTTCTGATGTTACATAATCTAACACAGAAAATATGAACTGTATCAAACATTCGTAATTGTATGAATTTATTACTTTAGTGGAATGAGTGTGAGATTGGAAGGAGCCAAGGGAGAAACACCAGTAGGGTGGGATGGGCAGGAGTTGAGTGAGAACAGAAGGGGACAGGGAGAGGCATGAGGTAGACAGGGACACAAAGGTCTAACCACTAGAGAACACTCTCCCCTTTAGAAACTTGACTTGAATCCAAGATTCTTGAGTCTCTAAATTCCTTTGCTGTCCAGTAAATAGCTATAAAACCTACCAGCAAAATGTGTGTCTATTCTAATCCTTTCTAGTGGTAGGGCCACATAGCGACTCTTCCTTTTACTACTCTTACTTTTTCTCCAGTCGCTCAGGTGGGAGAGAATTTTGCTATGGGTCTAAAGATTCCAGTCCTTCTGATGACCTGTATGGGGGAATCAATATGATTCTACTTGATGAGATTTTTGTTTTTGAATTTTAAAGTTATTAAATAAACTTAGAAAGTTACATCCAAAAGAAATAAGAAATGATCATTCAATTGAAGACCACAATGCATATGTATAAGGGGGTCAAATTAAGTTTGAACAGTCAACTTTAATGCAGCCATTTCCTGACTTTTGAGTGCTAGACTTTGCAACCTTAACATTCTTTAAAATAATTCTTTCATATAAAACATTGAGACAGACTAACTGTAAATAGATGTGTAAATTAAAGATGTGTAGCTCTTTCAGCCTGATGCTCCCTTCTTGTGGTTACTCTCTTGCTCTTCAGGGGCTGTCTTGCCTCAACTTCATAGTTTAGCCCTCCAGCCAAATCACAGTAGTCCTCCTCTTAAGGTATACTATCAGCCTCTTCCTCACTATCCCCGGTGGCCCTTAAGTTGTTTGTCCTGGCTGGGCTACTCCCTCCATGGGTAGAATGCATGGTCCCAAACAGCCTGCAAGTTTTCTGTTCAAATTGTGCCACTCACTCAGGGGTTGTTTAGTGAGCCCAGGCCTGCCCTCTATTCAGGGTTCCCAACCAGGGCTTTGTGTCCAGCAGTGAGGATCTGGACAACCACAAACCTTCCTGCCATTCCCCTGGGCTAGTTTATACTTTGCCTATCCCAGGCTCACATTCTCCATTCTTCTAGCCAAACCCCTCTTTTTTGGTTCCAAAATGCTTTCTCTCCCTCCTCCCAAAGAAAGTGACTTTCTGCTACCAGCTCCCTCGCTTTATAGATGTGCTGCCTGCTCTGGCACAGGTGAGCTTCCCTTGATTAGGGGTTTCCTCTCAGCCTAAATCCCCCTCCCCCCGGCTAATAGGTTATTTGACATATCTGGTCTATGTTAACCCATTCAGGATGAGTGTGGAATGCACACAGGCAAAAAATTTTCAACGTTAACTTCCCATTGAAATAGGTGAAATTTTTCCTTCCTTCTTACAGAGCTCTTGCCCTTTTTTCCCCCCTCAGTTGTACTCGCTAAATGAATACAAACCACCTATTTCTAAGGCTAAAATGACACAGATCACCAAGGCAGCAATCAAGGCTATAAAGGTAAGGAACTGACTGTTTTTATTTCCCTTCATTTACTTTTTTTACTTTTTAAATAACCTGATAAAATGCATATTTGCTAATAACTTTTTGTTCTGTATGTCTTCTCCAAGTTATGGGCAGGTATGCTAAGTAAGGGGATTTTACAGGTTTAGCTGAGGGCCTAGATTTGGCTTAAGATTTTTATTACTGGTGGTGATGTGTGAGAAAGAAAGACGTTAGCTTGACTCTTACGGAAGGTCTGAACTACAGGGCTAAGTCAACCTAAGTTATTCAGTAACATAGCTGGAATCGAGGTACCTTAGTTTGACTTATTGCGATGTCTACACTGTGCTGGGTCAACTTACCTTATGCTTCTTGGTCTGATGGAGTACCAGTCTTCACTTGACCTGCTAAATTGACCACCGGTGGATCGGTCCCTGCAGTGTCGATCCACGGTAAGTAGAGACAAGCCTGTAGAGTCTAACATGAGCGTGCAGGTCTAGAAGTTAAAGATTTTTTTCTACTTTTTAACTGCAAATTTGTCTGGATGAATGAAATACAATAAAGATCAAAACCCACAAAGCCACCTTTATATTTTCAGAATAGCAGCTCAGGTGCTCAAGCTCAGGGGTGCTGTTGTAGCCCCTGGCTTGAAGTGATTTCCATTGTATACAAAGTTTACAGTTTAGTTCAATGGATCTCAGCACCTCCACTATACAAATTATTCCAGCACCCCTGAATAGAAGTGCACTTTAAGGTTGTATAATAGTCACAATTATACCCTTGTTTTTATGGTCGTAGAATTCTAAAATATTTTGTGGTGTGGCACAGTATTCAGTATATGTTGGGGGGTATTTTTCATGTTGATTGAATACAATTATAGAACTGTTAATCTATGAGTAAGATTTTACATCCCTAAATGAAAAAAATTTAAAAAAAGCTTTGAAAAATGGAGGAAAAGATGCAGGTTCTGCAGTTGAAAGAATGGAAAATAGGAGAAAAAATATGAGAGAGAGAGACTATAAAAGCAACGGAGACATTATTCAAGCCTTGGCATCTAAAATTTTGCTCTTGAGTATTCAGAGATGTTTTAGTGTCAGGGAAATTAGGGGCTCTCGACTAGGGAGTTAGGCAGTTGGAGGGAGGTAGTGGCATGACAGCAGGGGAATGGAATCAACAGGTGAAGATTGAGGAAGAAGCAAGAGCTCTTTGTAAAGTATGATTTGCTGTGTACTGGAAATGCTGCAAGATTTGATCAAACGGTAGTTTGTGTGATGCACCACTTAATAGCTGCTGAATTAACTGGTTAGTAATAATAATACTAGAGGGACCAGATGGGTTAGGTAGCAACTTCTATTGATGAGAGAGACAAGCTTTTGAACTTACGCACAGCTTTTCTTTAGGTTGGAGAAATATGACATTTCTCTGAGTGCTTTTCCTACACCTGAAGAAGAGCACATAATTAATGTCAAATCGTATAATAAAAAGTAATGTTATAATTAAACAACAACAACACAACAGCAACCCACTGTTGGTATTTGTGTTATACCACATGGAAATTGATATTTTGTAATGGACTTAGAACTCTTTTATAACTCAAAGAATGAGCAGAGGGGGAATCTTTGTCACACGCTGAGCATTACAGAGTTTTTGGTTGCTCCAGCAGCAGAGCTGCCTGTGTACAAAAGTCAGGAGGCAGCCATAAATTAGAGAAGCTCTTGCCTCTCTCTGAGCAGTGCATTCTGGATTGCAACTCCTGGAGGTGTAACACAGAAATTCACCACGTGTTTCTGAATTTTCTATATGATTTGGATAGAAAAGTTCACTGGTATAGGATGTTCCAACAAGTGCAGTGAACTATGGCAACTTTTTCTGAATAACTTATTTTGAAGAAAATGGAGATTTGATAAGATCCTCTTTTACTCATTTTTTCTTTTAGATTGGGAAATGCAAATTTTAAAACTTCGGTAAAATGTAGCTCAGTAGCATGATATTAGTATGTTGAATTGTATGCAATAGGTCTAACTTTTCCTTTAGCTCCTTACAACAAAATAACAGTAGCTTTTCAGGAATTTTGCCTTTCTCCTATTTCTGTAGAAATAAACATCTATGGTAAAAATTAAAGTCAAGTTGATAGAACAGTAAGTTCAAATAATATTGGAGGTCAGATATGTATAAGCATTTTTGTTGGTTCCATACTCTAAAAATCTCTCTTATTTTTTAGTTCTACAAACACGTTGTACAGAGTGTTGAGAAATTCATTCAAAAGGTACGTAACTTGAACGTATTGTATTGCATAACACAGGCCATAGAACTTCACTCAGTGACTCCTGCATTGAACCCTGTAATTATTATTAAGTAATTAATTTTAAAAAATGAAAGTTTTCATAAACATTACAGAAAAACCTCTCATAGCCACAGTTAACAGTGTAACACTAAATGTCATTTGATTACACATACATATATAAAACCACAAATAGAACTAGGCATGGTATAATTTATGAAAGTGATAGTAATCTTGTATCAAGTGCAGACATGTGTACTTCTCAGTAAAAGTGGTTGGAAGTTAAGCCTGCCTGATGGTTATTCAGGATAAGGATGGAAATATGTGGGATCTAGGAAGTGAAAGAGAGGTAGTTGAGGTGAGAAGTGTGAATTAATGGATGCCGTGTGTACATTGGACGTTTGGATGGCTTTCATCTTATTTCCTTGCTTTTTATGATTTGCATTGGTGATAGGTACAATGTATTTACCAAAATGCTAAGGTAGTATATTTTAATGGGATTATTTTGAAATATGCATGGTACTTCCTTGAATGATAGCATATGTGCATTCCCTTTCAGTTTTGCGCACATGCCCAGTGAACTGTTGCTGGAGAATTTTACCTGAGCGGTACCCATCAACGCTGCGCATATGCCCTCTGCTCCTTCATGCTGCTGTGTGATGGTGTTTAGGGCAGAGCCTCCCCCTCCGACTCCTTCTTTGCTCCTTCTGACTTCCCACAGTGGTTGTTGGAACATTCTTCCTTTCTTCTGCAAGTTCTTCTTCGAGTAGATGCAGATGTGTATTCCACTTAGTTCTGTGCGCACCCAATGTACTGGAGCTGGAAGTTTTGCCAAGTAGTACACATAGAGAGGAGGCACTCCCCCCTTGTGGCTGTGGCAGTGCCACCCAGATCCCTCTCGGTTCTGTTTTGTTGCCCATGACTAGAGTCAGAGATCTGTGTGGTTGTCGTGTCACAAATATTCTTTAGTCTAGTTATCCTTGTATGTAGTTAGTAATTAGTGTTAGTGTTGTAGAGCTGTAACGCTATTAAAAAAATTAATCTCATAGTTAATCGCACTGTTAAACAATAATAGAATACTTTGTAAATATTTTTGGATATTTTCTACATTTTCAAATGTATTGATTTCAATTACAAAGTACAAAGTATTCAGTGCTCACTTTATTTTTGATTACGAATATTTGCAGTGTAAAAAAGCAATAAAATAGTATTTTTCAATTCATCTAATACAAATACTGTTGTGCAATTCTTTATCATGAAAGTTGAACTTACAAATGTAGAATTATGTGCTAAAAAACCCCTACATTCAAAAATAAAACAGTGTAAAACTTTAGAGCGTACAAGTGCACTCAGTCCTACGTCTTGTTCAGACAATCGCTCAGGCAAACACGTTTGTTTACATTTGTAGGAGATAATGCTGCCTGCATCCTGTTTACAATGTCACCTGAGAGTGAGAACAGTCATTTGCATGCCATTGTTGTAGCTGGGGTCACAAGATATTTATGTGCTTGATGCGCTAAAGATTTATATGTCCCTTCATTCATCAGCCATCATTCCAGAGGACATGAGTTCATGCTAATGATGGATTCTGCTCGATAAAGATCCAAAATAGTGTGGACTGACCCATGTTCATTTTCATCATCTGAGTCAGATGCCACCAGCAGAAGTTGATTTTCCTTTTAGTGGTTCAGGTTCTGTAGTTTCTGTGTCAGAATGTTGCTCTTTTAAGACTTCTGAGAACATGCTCCCTCTCAGATTTTGGAAGGCACTTCAGAATCTTAAACCTTGGCTCTAAACCTTTTAGAAATCTGATATTGGAACCTTCTTTGTGTTTTGTCATATCTGCAGTGAAAGTGTTCTTAAATCAATCAATATATATGTGCTAGGTTGTCATCTGAGACTACCATAAAAGAAAATATGTTGCAGAAAGTGGGTATAACCATGGACTAGGAGACATACAGGTCTCTCCAAGGAGTTCAGTCACAAATTTAATTAACACAATTTTTTTAATGAACATCATCGGCATGGAAGCATGTCGTCTGGAATGCTGGTCAAAGCATGAAGCAGCATATGTATGTTTAGCATATCTGGCACTTAAATACCTTGCAATGCTGGCTATAAAAGTACTATGTGAATTCCTGTTCTCACTTTCAAGTGACATTGTAAATAAGCAGCCTGCATTATCTCCCATAAACGTAAACAAACTTGTTGCTCTTAGCAGTTGTCTGCACAAGAAGTAGGACTGAATGGAGTTGAAGGCTCTAAAGTTTTACATTGTTTTGTTTTTGAGAGCAGTTGTGTAACAAAACATTTTCTACATTTGTTCATTGCACTTTCACGATAAAAAGATTGCACAACACTGCTAGTATGAGGTGAATTGAAAAATACTATTTCTTTTGTTTGTAATTTTTACACTGCAAATGTTTGGAATCAAAAGAAATATAAAGCGAGCACTGTACACTTTGTATTCTGTGTTGCAATTGAAATCAATAAATTTGAAAATGTAGGAAAACATCCAAAAACATTTATTAAATTTCATTTGGTATTCTGTTTAGCAGTACGATTAAAATTGCCATTAATCACAATTAATTTTTTTTACTTAATCGCATGTGTTAATTGTGATTAATCGATAGCCTTAGTTAGTTGTAGTGTTCTGTTCCCCCGGTGGTGCCCTCACTGTTGTTTAAACATTGTCCTCTGAGAAGAAGCAATCCCTATATGCTTTACCTGCTTTGTCTTAGTGAAAGCCACTTCAAAAAGCATTGTTTGATCTGCAGATTGTTCAAGTAAAGAACACTGGTGGTTCAGGACCTTGGCTTTAAGCAGCACCTGCTTGAACAGGCTATGTGGCCTGGTCTGGTACTGAAGCCCTCATCATGTTGAGGATCACGCTTGGGCTCTCTCAGGAGTCGTATCACTCCTCCCCTTCTCTTTAGCTGGTTCTATTGGTGTATGAGGAGGAAGAATAAGAATCAGTTCTAACATGAGCTTCCTCATTATCCCCAGACCACCACCAGTATAAGGAGTTGTTGCAGGGGGTTGCTGCTGTTTTATAAATCTCACTAGAGGAGGTGGAGGACCCCTAGCATCGACTCCTGGGCATTTTACAACCACAGGGACTGATCAGGATGGCCCTCCTAATCACCTATGCAATATTAGAACCATTCAGAGCTTGGTCCCTACATCAAAATGAGCTATTTTGTGCTGACCAAGGCTGTGGACTTTTTGTTTTCCCATCCTGCCCCTAATCAGTTAGTGGTACAAGTGACTACGGAGAGAGCTCGGTCGCACTACCAAAAATCTGCTGCAGCAGATAAAAAAATCAAAGAGACTGGACTTCCTGGGTAGGAAGGTTTTCTCCTCTGCAGACCTCAAATTTTGTATTACTTGTTGACAGGCCTTTATTTTAACCATTTTAACATCTGTGTTAGGCTTGTGACATTTAAAGATGCGCTACCTAAGGAAGATTCTGTCCAGTTCCAGTCCTCTCTAGATGAGGGGAGTTTGGTAGCAAAGGTAGCTCTCCAGGCTGCGATAGATACCACAAGAGTCATATCACTCCTTCTGTAAAGATACAGCATCCCAATCTTTAGCCACAGGATTGGACATGCAAAGGGGCTTGTGGCTTCAGTCATGAGCTTCTCTAGAGAGGACCAAAATACTATTCAAGACCTCCCCTTCGACAAGTCCAACCTTTTTAATGAGAAGTCAGATGAGTCTCTATTCTCTAAAGGACTTGAGTTCCACCCTACAATCCCTGGTAATTTACTGTCCAGCCCCATTCCCATTCATGCTTCTTTTCTTAAGACTAAACATGCCAAGTTTTTTTTAAAGTATAGTGCCAAATTTGGACACATTACTCCAGCTGACTCTGCTCTCGACACCAGCAGTTAGGTCAGTTTAATTTCATTACTCAGGAGTGTGGATTTTCAGCCCCCTGAGCAACATAGTTATACCAAACTAATTTCCTAGTGTAGACGAGCCCTTGTATAAAACACTTCTGTGAATACGTCCCAGAATTACATCATCCTTTTATGCAACTGCATCACATTATTTACTCATTCAATTAGTGATCCTCTATAAACCCTCCAGATCCTTTTTAACAGTGCTGCCACTTAGCTAGTTATCCCCCATGTTGTAATTAAGAATTTAATTTTTACTTCCCAAGTGTAGTCCTTTGTGCTTGTCTTTACTGAATTTCATCTTGTTGATTTCAGACCAATTCTCTCAGGTTATGAAGGCCATTGTGAATTCTAATCCTGTTCTTCAAAGTGCTCACAACCCTTTCCAGTTTTGCTGTCATCCGCAGGCTTTATAAGCTTACTCTCCTCTCCATTATCCAAGTCATTAAGGAAAATATTGAATAGTATCGGACCGAGGACTGACCTCAGGGGGATTCCACTACATATATCCTCCCAGTTTGATAGCAAACCATTTATAACTACTATTTCAGTTCAGTCTTTAACCGGTTGTGCACCCATCTTACAGTAATTTCATCGAGATCATTTTTTCCTACTTTGCTTATGAGAATGTTATATGGGACTATGTCAGAAATCTTACTAAAATCAAGTTGTATCACTTCTCCTTCCTCCCCTATCCACTAGACTGGTAACCCTGTCAGAGAAGGAAATTAGGTTGATTTGGCATGATTTGTTCTTGACAAATACATGCTGGTTATTTGTTGTTTTACCTCTAGGTGTTTACAAATTAATTGTTTAATCATTTGTTCCAGTATCTTTTCAGGTGTTGAAGTTACGGTTTATAATTCCCTGGGTCCTCTCTGTTCCTCTTTTAAAAGATAGGTACTGTGATTGCCCTTTTTCTGATTTTCTGGGACCTCACCAGCGCTTCTTGAGTTCTCAAAGATAATTGCTCATGGTTCTGAGATGACTTCAGGTAGTCCCTTAAGTACCCTTGGATGAATTTCACTCACTTAAATACATCTAAGTTACCAAAATATTCTTTAACCTGTTCTTTCCATGTTTTGGCTTGTGGTTCTTTCTCCTTGTTAATAGTGTTGAGTATCTGGTCACTATTAATCTGTTAGTGAAGAGTGAAGAAGAAAAGGCATTAAACATCTCAGCCTTCTTTATGTCATCAATTTAGTGCTCTTTCTCCATTAAGTTTACCTACACTTTCCTTGTTCTTTCTCATGCTTTAACATATTTATAGAACCTGTTCTTATTGCCTTTTTTGTCCCTTGCTAGGTGTAATTCATTTTGTGCTTTAGCCTTTCTGATTGTGTCCGTAGATGCTTGTGTGTGCTGTTCTTTTGTGTTCCTCCTTAGCATTTTGCCCATGTTTCTATTTTTCATAGGATTCCATTTTGCTTTTTAGGTCACAAGGAGCTCATAATAAAGCCATGTTGACTTATTACTCTTGCTGTCTTTCTGTTGCATTGGGATAGTTTGCAGTAGAGTTTTTAATTTGTCTCCTTGAGAAACTGCCAGCTCTCCTAAACTCCTTTATCCTTTAGATAATTAGTACAAGTGAGAAACCAGGTAAGAGATAATGCTGAAAGTGCTATATAAATATAAATATACTATAGACCACTGGACTAGAAGATGTTTAATATCTCTTTATTTCTGTGACTCTAATGATAGGAAAGTTGCACTATTGTGTTTAAGATTGTTCTTGCAACTAATGCAAAATATATTTGAGAATATTTTATGAACGGTCTTAGGTTTCATTTATTTCTTAGACCTGCTCTAACACAGTTAAACACAGTTGCACAAGTTTAAAGTTGTGTGTTTAAATTGATTTAGCTAAACGAGCATAAATGCCTGTGAGACTCTCTTAAATCAAGTCAAGCCTGGTTCATATTGTTTTAGGTTGTATCAGTAAAAGTACAGGTGCAAGATAAACTGGTGCAGCCACTCTTATATCAGTGCATCTAAATCTTTAAACTGATTTTAGTTACAGTGGTTCAGCTTTGTGCATTCACAAGACCTTGGGATGTAATTTCTCCTGTGTAAATTTTCCTTTGTAACTAGGATGGTATTTTTATGCATCAGTGATCTTTTAGGTGCTATACCATTTGTATATATTAGTTTCAAATTTTCCCAAAGTTTAAAAATGGGTTCAGTTGGCATCTGCTCAAGTAAACAAGCATATGAGCGTTAGGGACAGAAATAGTTGTTAATTTGCTATTTCAGTTGTAGGTTTGTCATATTGCTTACAGGGAATTAAAATGAGCCAGCATTTTGAATGAGTGATTAAGAAAGAAAAAAATATATAGAAACATACTAACACCCAACCCCAACTCCTTTTGTTGATATTCTTTCTGCTTGGTCCTTAGTGCATTGCTTTTTATCTGACCAAGGTACAGTAGCATTACATTTCAAAACTGTATGATCTTCCTTGTTTTAGTTTAAAATTGCTAAGCTCTTTAAATATAAGTTCAGTTTTTTGGAATGATGTGAAATTTGATATTCAGCATGATGCAGATAAGTATTATGAGCTGAAAATTTGAACGAGGTTGTAATAATTGAGATGGCTTCAGATATGTCACGTATGTATACAGTGCAAATTATTAGATATAAAATATATTTTTTAAAAATAGTATATATTTAAAGTTTTATTGTTATGATATTGATATCCATAGAAGTTTGACTAATTAATAATTATTGTGCACCATCACAAGCATTTACTTGTAGTGGTAAGTCAATTTATAAAATGTAAGGAGTGGAAAAATCTAGTCATTTGAGATTTTGTTGATATTTTCTGTCCTTGGGCTCTTAACTGTATGATTTTGGTTTTTTTCAATTATACATTGTTTTTAAACTATCTTCTTTGTGCAGTGTAAACCAGAATACAAGGTGCCTGGTCTCTATGTCATTGACTCTATTGTGCGACAGTCCCGGCATCAGTTTGGGCAAGAGAAGGATGTGTTTGCTCCTAGATTCAGCAATAATATCATCAGCACTTTCCAGAATTTATACCGTTGTCCTGGGGATGACAAGGTGTGTTTTGTTTCTTCTTAAACTAACACAATTATTAGAATTTCATCTTTTCAAAGAAAATTAAAAAGTTTTGACGACATTAGTGTTTTATTGTAGCAAACCTAAATGTAACCCCTATAGTTTCTTCTTAAGGAAATTTTAAAAAAATCTGAAAGTATATGTGGTTTGAGGGAGAACACTATCCATTTAGATCCAGGGGCATCTCTGCTTAAGGTGCTTGTAAAGAGAAACAACTGATTGAAATGAGGTTTCTCTATGAGAAGAGTGTGCAAGTTCTGTGAAGCCCTGGTCTACACTGGGGGGTGGTGGATTGACCTATCATACCCAACTTCAGCTATGTGAATAGCGTAGCTGAAGTCAACATATGCAGGTCGATTTACGTCGGCGTCTTCACGGCGTTGAGTTGCTCCCCTGTCAACTCCGCCTGCGCCTCTCAGCGTGGTGGAGTTCTGGAGTCAACGGGAAAGCACTTGGGGATCAGTTTATCGCGTCTAAATGAGATATGGTAAATCGATCCCCGATAGATCAATCTCTAGTGTAGACTTACTCTAGTAGTGTACTGCAAAGGAATGTCCCCCTGCCTATTGTGAGAAAGTAGATGGCAAGTTTCTACAAGGTATATGGACCGAGGTGATTGGCTATGTATTCTCAGGATGGGCCAACACATTTTGGTTCAGAATTGGAAGAGAGAGCAGGAGCAATGCAGAACACTTTCCAAATATATCCAGTATGAAAAAAAATGCATTGGTAAAATTAGTATAGTCTTGAAATGCATAGAATTATGAATTATATGAAATACATTTGAAAGAAAGTACAAAATTTATTTGTGGCGGAATCCTTATGCCAATTTTATGTTTGGCAGAGCTGAGGGGGAGATTGTAAAGATGTTTTAAGCTACCTTTCCAGTACTTTGATTGTGATGACAGCCAGAGACTGAATAGTTCTAACTTTCACTGTATGGAATGGTTCTTTTGGGGCCTTTCCAGCAAGCCAGGGTCATTGCCAGACTGTCCCTATACAGGTGGGAGGTAGGGAAAACTAACAGGAGGCACAGTCAGCTCTACCCCAGCCAAAGAATCTTCCACACTTATCTAGGTGTTGATTGAAAATACACTTAGTGTATGCCTGATAGAACATTGACAAATCAAAAGCAGTTTTCCTGGGAACACACAAAAGCATTCAAGGAAGGCTATTTCTTTACCCTATTCAACTTTCTATCTCCTGAAATTTCTGTGCTAGAGTTGTTCATTAGAAGGCTGCAAGAACGTGGTTTTATAACATGGAAAATTACTCTTTTTCTCTCTTCCCTTGTTTCCAATTCCAAGTCACATTGTTTTTTAAAAGTTGCTAAATGTAGTTTTGTTCAAACTTTCAAAAATAAGTGTTAAAACAGAGAAAATTTCAGCATGATAATTGAAGGTTTTGGAGAGCTAAGAGCAATTCAAAACAGGGTTAGGATAGAAACACCTTTTGTAACTTAAGTTGATTTTAAATGAGCTAGTTAAATTGAAGTCACAATTTTCTTTATGAAATTGCCAAGACTATGGTTTCATAGTTTCTTGCAGAGCGCTAAAGGAAAATGACATCTAAGTCCAAAGTTCATCTCTATTACTGAAATACTGTATAATTACTGTAATTTGGTGCGAAAGGTCTTCCAGATTAATACTTTTAAATACACTACTTCATCAACAAAATTACATTTTAAAAATAGCCTCTAGCGTGACTTACACACACGCAGTTTTGGGCTCCTTCTGCTGTCTCAGTAGTAGTAGGTAACTCATTATTCTGAGCTGTGCACATTTCAGTGAACACAAATGACGCTGATGCTCAAGAGGTAGATAAACTTGAGCCATGTTTAATATGTGCTTGTATTAAAATGCTAGGAGAGGAAAGATTTCTTGTTTTTAAGTGTCAGTAACTCTTAAATTATTCCCTTAAGATAATTTTCTAGTGTTATTCCCCAAGAATAAGTACAGAATTTGGAGAAGCCAAACTAATACTTTTCTAGTGTGCTTTTAAATACGCAAGACTTTCCACCTTCATAAATTGACAATATCAAACATGATAGTCATCATATAGTTTTCTAGTTTTAATTTTTTTGCTGTCCTATTTTTCCTTTAGAGTAAAATTGTTAGAGTGCTAAATTTGTGGCAGAAGAATAATGTATTCAAGAGTGAAATTATTCAGCCTCTCCTGGATATGGCAGCAGGAATTCCTCCTCCAGTTGTGACTCCAGTCTTGCCCAGTACAACAGCTGCTATGAGCAACAATACACCAGGTAAAGGAAAATGGGATAAAAGTCTCTCAGTGAATTGGAAAGCTTACTTCAACATTTGGAACAGAATTTTCTATTTGGCTGTTATTTGCCAACTTGATAACTAAAAATGAATTTGAAACCAGTTCAGATCTCCCTCAGTTCCCCTAAAACACATGAGAAGCTCTCTATAATAGAGGAGACTCCCTCCAAATTTCAGATTACAATGAACATTACCACCTTTTGCATTCGGTAGCATTCTTGTTGGCAGTCCCAGCAGACAGGCAACAGTAGAATGTGTCATGAGACTCACTCACTGGTAGTTCCACCAATTGAGGCACATTGGTGGGGAAGTTTGTATTACTCCTGCCATGCTGCGCTGTTCTGTGTGTAAAGGAATTGATGGTTTCCATGGATGTCAATGTTGCACTTATCCCGAGCACTACATTTATTAGAGAAACTTTTTTTTAAAAAAAATTGCAAACCCATCTTTCATTTCAGACATTTAAAAATCACTGCGTAGGAATATCACCTTTGTGGCTTCTTACAGTTCAGTTGGTCCATAAAGTAAAATAAACTGCCATATTCAATGTAACTCTGAATTGAAGTTTTAATTTTTACTGCTGTACTTTATGTATATGAAAAATGGTATGTTAACAACACTTAGCTCTACCTTGCTTTCCCTCTTTCAGGAACTCCTGCGACTCCTGTTACTCCAGCCAACGTGGTACAAAGTTTACCTGATCCTTGGGTGTCTCAGATTGCTAATACAGATACACTTGCTGCTGTTGCACAAATCTTACAGAGTCCCCAAGGCCAACAGGTAAATGCTTTTTGTAGATAATTAGACTTTTGTATTGTAGGTAGTCTGCAGTGTTTGTGTATGACAGATACACGAGAGCATTTATCAGTGTTGATTTATTTTTAAAAATTTGTCCTCAGTATAGCCAGTTCATAGAGATCATTCTCCAGAGATAAGTTTGAAGAAACCTTTAACAATTCTTTTTATCCTTTTTGAAATTCTCTTGGTTCACTGAATGTATCTAAGAAGGTGACATCAGATACCAGAAAAAGATTCATTGCAGCCCATACCATGCATGGTATTTACAGTGTTACAGAAGGAGTTTTCTAGGATATCTTCAGTGAATCAGGAAGTAACAAAATATTTTTTGCGGGGGAATGGGGGGTGGCGATGAAGGGTGCCTTAAATGATAGTTAAAACTTATTTCTATGCTGAATACATCCTGTAAGTTAAAACGCGTCTCTGTGTGTGTAGTGCGGGATACTCAGTGAAGTCCGTGATTAACTCAATTCTCATTTTTCTTTTGCAGTTCACCGTTAAATATTCTCTTTACTTTCATTCTCAGGATATTCAGGAAGTTGTCAGTATCCTTAATAGAACTCTTGGCCTACATTTTCAAAAGTGACTCAATTTGGGTACTTCAGCGTATGAATGCCCAGCTTGATACATCTTAGATACCTGATGCTGAGAAAATTCTAAGCATTTATTTTCTGAAAATCAGGCCATGTCAACGTTCTATAAGTTGGACACTGAAAATCAGTAGCCTTTCTGAAAATGTAGGCCCTCATCTTAACGTAATAATGGCATACACTGCTACTATCCCAATTTGAGTGGGCTGCTGTGGTTGCCCTGGATATAATAGATGTTCAATGGCTGCTATATTGGGGCGTTAAAAACATCCCATCCAAATTAGCAAGTAGGGACTGCCTCAGTATCAGCACCATTCCTGATGCTGCTGTCTCAAGGGCTAAAAGCAGTGCCATCTGAAACTGGCCAGAAGCCTCAGGCAGGAAGATTTTTGGTCTGGTCATCACTGAGGGAAATTGACAATGGGAACTTGAGTGAGAGCGTACCAGAGTGAGGTGGAGAGCCTGTCAGGAGAGGTGGGGTAAAAAGTAACATGGAATAAGGGAAAGTAGGATTTTGTAGGGGTGATGTCCTGGAAAAGAAGAGAGATAAAGTGAGAATGACGAGATGTGCGGTAGGAATTGTATGAGAGTGTAGAGATTGCTGGCCAGAGGATTTAAAAAAAAAAAAAAAAAGAAAGAAACAGCAGCAACAACAAAGGAGAAAAACTAAAGACTGTGCGGACCAGAAGTGAGTTATAGAGTCTTGAAAAGATGGCAGAAGATACAGAAATAGTTTGTGCATCAAAAAATAAGAGAAAGGAAAGATGGGACGCATTAGAAGAATGGCAATATATATTGAAGATAACAATATATAGAGGAAGAGAAAATGAGGTCTTTGGTAGTTAGATGATTCCCTCCTTCACATTTTAGGACTGTATTTTGTGGGTGAGAGGAGAATCTGTGACTCAGTTTGTAGTGTGACATATGGGTAAGATGAGAGTGTAGAGAGAGTAAAAGGAGAGAGAGATGGGACCCAGCAGGAGTATAGAGACAGGCAGGATGGTGACCAATCATCCAAGATTTTCCCATTCTAGGGCTTCCTTCTCAGCTTCTTCAGTTTGATTCCTGCCTCACTCAGAGCAACACAGAAGAAGGTGACTTCTGATGGTGGCTAGACATGACCATAGTCTCTCAAGCACACACATGCAGAAAAGAGAACACCTCAGCTGTATCCCTTGCAGTCGGTTCTTTCCCATGGCTGCCTTAAGAAATTTTCTGCTGTGACTGAACAAAGCCTGTTAGTGGAGTAAAGCAGTGACTGAAGCACTTTGTGGTCTATGAGAGACTAAATCAGCTGTCCAGTTTCACTAAAAGGGGGGAGAAACTCCCTCATAGCGGCAGAGGCTCTCTACAAAGCGTTAGTGGAGCAAGGCATCAGTTCACGAATTTTTGTGGTTTATATAGACTTTTCCAATGCCAGTATATCCTTTTTGAGATGAGGAGACCACATTTGTACACAGTACTCAAGATGTGGGCGCACCATGGATTTGTATAAGGGCAATAAGATATTCTCCGTCTTATTCTCTATCCCTTTTTTAATGATTCCTAACATCCTGTTTGCTTTTTTGACTGCCGCTGCACACTGCATGGACATCTTCAGAGAACTATCCACAATGACTCCAAGATCTTTTTCCTGATTAGTTGTAGCTAAATTAGTCCCCATCATATTGTATGTGTAGTTGGGGTTATTTTTTCCAAAGTGCATTACTTTACATTTATCCACATTAAATTTCATTTGCCATTTTGTTGCCCAATCATTTAGTAACAAAGGGTCGCCATCTTCAGGAAGCATGACTCCAGGGAAAAAGAATCCTACTGCGTTTCTCATCAGCTTGAACCTGTTGGTTCAAGCTGATGAGTTGGAGGTTGAACCCTAAGAAAAAATGAGGCTTACAAACTAAGTTCACTTGGAGTACGATCTTTGACAAAAACCTTTTGTATGAAGTCTGAGATAGTTGGGATTCCACTTCATTCAGGTGGGAAAAAAAAACTGTCCTGCATTATGTAGAAAAAAATTCCGACATCAGAGTTAAGGTGAGAGAAATTGAAAAGAGATACTCTAACCTCCTGAGGGCAGCGTGGGCTGGACCACCCATACAGAGATGCCCAACCCCATCAAGAGTGACGAACGAGATCCAGAGACTTAGGGTATTGGGGTCTTATCTCATGAAAGTATTGAAGCACCTACTCGTTCTAGTTTGAGGTTACCTGGGAGAGAGCCTCTTTTCATATGGGTGAGCTTCTTTCCCCTTTGCACTGGCAAGGTTTTTAGATACTATCCGAGTTGTTAGTCTTTAAGGTGCCACAGGACTCTTGTCGCTTCTCTCCGAGGGGAGCTTCTTCACTTGGTAGATTTATAGTTCTTTTCCCTGAAGGCACTTTTCAGGTAGTAATAATTTTAGTCGGGAAGACTCTTCGTTTTCCTGTAGTCTTCCATATTTAGAATTCCGTAGTGGTACATCTATCATAGATTTTTTTTCAAGTCACAGCTTCTTTTCACCTAAACAGGCTACCTCTCATTAGAGTTTGTCCCAGTCTTAAACCGGAAACAGAAATTTTTGACATACCTTGGATCTCAAAGTCCTTATAGTGTACTTAACCTAGAAACTTTCAGAGAAACAGAAACCCATGGATCATTCTCTTCTACAGCTCAAGATATCTTGTTATGTTATGGCCAAATGATTCAAGTCCAGTTTCCAGGAGATTTATAAGACTATCTGTCCCAACAGTCATGGACCTCTGGGCTGCAGAGGGAAGGCGTTAATAGAAAAGATGTACAAATTTCCCTGTACTACTTGTTTTTTAAACTGCTCATTATCTGCTTAATGTGCAGATGCTGCCCTTAGCTGCGGAGTGCTTGGACCACTCCATTCAGGAGAGTTGATAGAGGCCTTTGGGGTTCTTGTTCCTCTTGTTACCCATCTTGTGCCTTCAGGCTCCCTCTTCTGGTTCAACCATGAATCTCCCGTTGTCCCTTCCTAGAATGTTTTCTTATAAAATACTATTGTACAGAACCCAGTATCTGTTCTGTCGCAAGATGAGCCACAAAAAGGCAAATTATATTCCCATTTATGGGCTAATTTGCTTTTTGTGGCTTGGTTGAGACAGCACAAACTCCCACTGTTAGACTTGCCAAGCCCAAGCTTCAACATACTTGCCTTGAAGGCAATATAGATACACAAGCGCAAACCCTTAATGTAGACATGCTGCACCAGCATAAAATGGAGCATGTACCAGTGTAACTTATTCTGCATCAGTGTAAATACACTGGGACAATTTTCCTAATCTGGATGGGTTTTTAAGAGGGTAGAGCAGGCTAACAGATTATTTTACAGATCAGAAGGAATCAAACTGGAGAAGCAGAAGAGGGAACCCTAGAAACCAGAAAAATCCTGGATTGTGATTGGTCATCATCTACCTGTCAGCGAATTAGGAGGTGGAACCTCATGTCTACAGTATCTTATCTGATCTGCAGAAATCAAATTAGCCAGTAAGTGGGAATATAATATGCTGTAACTACAAACAGACTAAACTGAAATTGTAGCCCTGAGATAAACATACTGCAATGGTGAGATATTTATTCATGAGAAGGGCAAAAAGCTAGCTGAGTGTTATTTTTTTGTTAATGTAGTTATCACTCTCTCTCTTCCAGCTTCAGCAGTTAATACAGACACTGCAAATACAACAACAGAAACCACAGCCTTCACTACTTCAAGCGTTGGATGCTGGTCTTGTCGTTCAGTTACAGGCCCTCACAGCACAACTTACAGCAGCAGCTGCAGCTGCCAACACACTTAATCCACTGGAACAAAATGTCTCTTTTAACAAGGTAGAAGTTGGAGGACCAAGTTTGAAGAAATGCATTTACTGTTTATATTTAAAGTCTTCACGTGGGTTGTGTCTCTATCTTTAGTTACTTGTTAAGAAGTGCATGACTAAGCTACAGAAAAGTTTTTTGCACGCTGGCTTTTCCAAATACAGAAATTATTTTCTTTAGAAAGAGTTATACAAATACACAAATGATGATATATTTTATATAATTTAAGGGTAAAAGACATTTTTCAGAAAACTAGAGTTAATTGCCATTAGTAAAGCAAAGTCGTCGTATTTCCTTCTATAATTGTGTAGAAGGAGGATCTGAATTAATGAGCTTGAAGATTATTTGCACAAGAAGGAAGGTTGGGCTTGTATCTTTTTGCCTTCTTACCTCACCCTTCCTTAATAGCATTCAAAGAAAGTCTGAAAGGTTTTCTCAGGGGCAAAAATACTCTAGAAATTCAGGTCTTATGTACGCTAGTTTTCCAGTAAGACTGTAGATGACTGGAGAATCAGTAGGTTTGTTGCATTATAAATACCCAAAGAAATAACTATAATTGAATTTCAGAGTAATAGTGACCACAAATATTATCAAATTTACATTCTTAGCAGAAGGATCATATGAAAGCTAGTCCTGTGAAACCTAAACTTTAAAGAGGGATTTTGTTTTTAAAGGAACAAACTTAATCAAAAAGACCCCAAAAGTAAGGAAATTAAAATCCTTAGACATAGTATGAAGGTTATGTAAGTATGCTCAACGGGACATAGAAAGCATGCATACTTGTTTTTAAAAAAGGGAAGAGGGGAAGCCAAGAAGAAAACAAATAGAGCTGAATGGCAAGGTAGATGAGCGTACCATAAACTATCGCAATGGTAAAATAAAATGTTAGGAAGGTATGGAGGAAATTTGAAGATGAAATAACCAGAGACACAAAAACAGTTATTTCAGTATATAAAAAGGAGGATGTCTATGAGAGGGTAGTCTCTACAGGATTATTAGGGAGGATAAGGATGTTGTAGAGAAGCTAAATTATCTTTTCATCAGTCTTCACCACTGAGAATGTTGGGAGCTACCTGTCCCAGACCATCTCTTTTCAAATAATTAGCAGAAGGAATCCCCAGACAAATGTGAAGTGGTGGTAATATATTACAAATCTGTGGTAGTTAGTGTGCAGTAGGCTAAGTGCTTGAGTGTAGGCAGCTATGACCTAAACCAGACTTGACTATGTCTGTCCAAAACAAGAGATTTGCCTTAGCAAAGAAGAAGTAGGCTTTGTCAGCCATTGCTCAATACTCTGTTTCCTGAGTGTCTATAGCATCTGTAAGAATAGAATGGTAGTAGTTGTGGTATTGGGACTTCAGAGTTCAGTTTGCATTGCAGAGATGGTGTATACTTTAACTGTGTAATACCTGTTTTCTGAAGTGTATTGTTACCTTAATTCTTCATTTCCTAGTTTTTAGAGGTTTGAGTCTAGCTGAAATACATTGGGAATAGGCATGAGACACCACAGGGCAACCTTAAATTTGTGCATCATTTAAATCCTTGAACAAATGACCAAAATGGTTGAATATGAGTGATGCCCAACTGCTTACTAGAGTCTTTTAATCTTCCCTCTAATTAATGTTCATTTCCTTGACCATACTTTTAAAGTGAAATCAGTCTGACTGTAAATTCTTTGAGATAAGGACTACCTTTTTGTTCTGTGTTGGTAAAGTACCTAGCATAGTGTGGGCCTGGTCCTGGGGTTCTTAGGTGCTACTATAATACAATTAATTAGTAAATTCCAAATGGCAGAGATTAGTTTGGGAAGGATTAGCTCTCCAGGAGTCCACCAAAAAGTCACAAGAAGAGGTGATTTTTGTAAACAGATTATTTATGTATGGGGGAGGGAGTGATATTTCTGGAATAGCTTGATTCAAGTGACCCTGCATCCCTATGAGTGTGTCAGATTTCAAGACAAATCTGATTTTATGCATTTTAAAGAACCTAGAATAATAATCTTTTAATAGTAAGTGATTTTCAACCTTAACAAAGATGAGGCACTGTCAGAAATCTTGATGTCAAAAAAGCAGGTACTAGAACAAAAACATTAACTTAAACAGTGACAAATCACCAGCGCCAGATGGTATTCATCGAAAAATTGTTAATAAAATATTCAATCTCTTAGTCTCCACAGATGGTAACATTATTATATCAGTCTTTTAAAAAAAATTGCCTAATAGTAATTATGGCAGTTATAGACCCATGAACTTTAGTTTAACAAAAAACTAAAAAATGAAGTGGAATGTAAGATAGGATCAAATTACACAGCTTCTGTGTAGTAAATTGTGATTGTAGAATTTTTTTGTGTGTTGTCAAAACAATAATGAAGGAGAACTACATGACCTATTTATATGGACTTTCAAAAAACCTTCTGTTATTACTCTGAGTAGCATCCCTTTGGATACTCCACCTTAGATGTGCATGCGCCCAGGCGCCTTTGATCAGAGAATTTTGGTGGTAGTGCCTGTTCATCCTGCACATGTGCTCTATCCCTCCTTGTGTCCCGTACCAAAGCTATATAGAGCTGAATGGGTGAACCACCCCCAGTTCCTTCTCAATTGCCTTCAGCCTGAAATGGAGTCTAGCATATGCCTGTTTGCTCCATACTCGTTTGCCTCTTTTATTAGTGTTAAGCTGTATAGTTAGTAGAGTACAATTTAAAGCCTTATATTGTACAATTTAGCTCCTTTTTTCCTTTTCTGGGATAAAATTTGTTTTTCTTTTCTTTTCCCCTCTTCCAGCGTTTGAATAATGTTTTTCTTCTGTCAGATGCAGGGGTCCATAAGTTTTTAAAGTTGCCTCTTGTGTTGAAGAGCAATCTCATTAGTACAGACATTCCTGCTGCACTCGTTGTTTGGGAGACTCTCACATTCCCAGCAAGTATAAAATCTGCTCATCCTTTGAAAGAAGAGCCTATAAAAACAGGGAAATGAAGTATAGACTTTTAGTGATGGAGCAAGTCTTAAGACCAGCTTCAGACCCCTGCTCAGGGAAACCCCCTGTACAGGGACCTTCCATGTCTGTCAGTGCCCTGTCGTCACTGAGACTATGGTCACCAAAAGCTTCCAAGGGGAAAGATGACACTGAAACCCAGGTTTCCAGCATTCTCCATAATTGTGATACCAATAACTGTGCCACTGGTACTGAGAGCTTCCACTCTCAAGAATAAGGAAGGGGATAAGAGGAGCAAAACATCAGAGTGTTCTTCAAAGAAGATACAGTCACCGGAGACATCAGTCCCTGAGAGGAGTGCTAGTGAGGCTCTGGGTACTTTGGATACTGTGAAGCACACTAAGACTTCATCTGAGCCCCAAAGCTCAGTGATAAAGAGCTTGTACTGAAGATCACTATTTCCTAGAAATCAGCTTCAGTGCAGCCCTTGACACTCTTGGTACCAGTGTCAGTGCCTCATAGCCTCTGCAATGTCATCAGCGCTGGTACTGAGTTCTTTTGTATTTCCAGTGCTGCAGGTACCCAAGGAAACTTGTGTTACTGAATGTGCCTGAGTCTCTACTCCTTGCAACCTCTGGATGCCTCTCAGTACCAAGATTTGCTAGGCCACCAACTCCTCATGTTTCTGGGAGACCTTCTTCTCCTCCTTCAGTTATCCGCTAGGTTGTGGGAGAGGGAATAGGATCGCCTCATTTACCATATATGAGGACCGTTCCAACTCAGACTCTGAACTTTTGATTCAAGGATCTCCAGTTTGTTCTAGGAGATGTTGTTCTCTGTTGCAGATGCAACAAAGGCAGGGCACCAGATCGTTGCTTTCCTTGGGAGGACCAGTGCTGGATTTCCTGCGCCCGCCTCCACTCCGATCCCCATACTTTGTGGTCTCCCCCACTGGCCTTATTGGGATTCATGGGCAATGTATCAGCAACAATTTTGAGGGGTCTCAACTCAGTCCCACAGAGAACATAAAACACTTAATTCCCTGGTACATTCCATCCCTCCTCCCCATTCTGTGAGCCCCAGGGGACTTTGAGGAGAAAGAGGCAAGATCTGACGAGGTTACCCCCTTAAAAACAGTTTACAAACACCTGATGAGGCAGTAATGCCACCACTGCCATCATTAGCTGATGACTTTAGGTAGTTTCAGGACTTGATGAAGTGGGTTGCTGATATCTTGCAGACTCCCCTCTACGTAATCCAGGATTCCCATAACAAGCTCCTTGACATATTGCCCATCTCTACCTCAGTATGGGTGACACTGCCAATTAATGAAGCCCTCCTTGAGCAAACGGAGTCTGTCTGGTAAACTCCAGCAACAACTCCCCATGCAAGAAAGTTGATTTTTAAAAAAACCACCTAAGTCCCAGCCAGGTATTCTGAGTTTTTATTCTTTCACCCAGCACCAAACTCTCTCTGGTCTTGGACACAGCGAAAGGGGCAGGCAGCATATCCAAAAAGCCACCCCTTATAATACAGACCAGAAACATCTGGTCAGAAGAGAGACAATCAGTTGTGGAGGATTTACTTTTCAATGGTCAGGAGTTGTTTGCAGATTCCACAGACACTTCATACCCTAAAAGACTCTAGGGCAACACTTAGGTCTTCAGGGTTATACACACCTGCGAATAAGAGAAAATTTAGTGAGTCTTGGTTGGCACAAAGATCCCACCTTACTCAATTTTCCACCTTCCATAGAACACCAGAATCAAGATTCCAAAAAAAAAAAAAAAGCCCGCAACTACCTTAGTTGTGTCATCTCAATTTTCAGTGTCATTCAAATGCCACTTTTGATGTTTTGGTCAAGAGTCCAGACCACTCAGTGACTAGATTCTCTCAGCTGCATGGCACAACCCCCTTTCTTCAATGTGTTGTAATCTCTCCCTAGTTCTTGAAATATGGGTGGTTATAACATTAGGCAGATGAGTATTGGAGGCCATTTTTTAGGTTATGATATCCAATTTACTCTATCCAACCCCCTTTCTCTGTCTCCTCTCAGGATCTATTGCTTGCACAGAAGATCTCATCCTTCTAAGTCTAGAGCCTGAGATTTGCCACTCAGACTAGTACCAATATCTATGGTATCTCATTCCCTCTGTTGGCAGGTATTCTTGACTACATGTCTGATTTAGAGGAGAATGACGGTCTAGAGGCGGCAATTCTCTCTTGACTAGCAAGAGAAATTGCATCTTTCTCAACTTCTGAGGATTTAATCATCTCACTTGTTTCACCAACTGATGATTTCATGTTGTTCCAGAAGTTGCTAGGACATATGAAGGCAACTCTGCAAATGAAAATGAAAACTGTCCAAGAAAAGACTCACTTGCAGTTCCAACACCCAGCAATCCAAGAATACAGTGGCGTTCCTTATTTTGTTAATGATGGGCTACTAGAGTTTACCAAACATCATCCTTGCCCAGGGTAAACTAGATTCTATATGTTAGATGTCAAGAAGGCTTTGACGTTTTATTTGATAGAAACAAGGGGCTGATCCTCATTACATTAAAGCTATTTTATACTGCACGTAACTCAAGCAAACTTAGTGCAGATGTCAAGAATCAGAGGGGTAGCCGTGTTAGTCTGGAATTGCAGAAGTGAGAGAGAGTCCTGTGGCACCTTAAAGACTAATTAAAGTATCGGAGGATAAGCTTTCATAGGCAAATACCCACTTCATCGGATGCATGCCAATTAGAGCAAATGAGAACACTAGATGGGAAGGGTTCTGAGTTACTACAGAGAGTATGTGCTTAGGAGGCCTTGTGCAGTTTCAGGGTCTAACTCAGGGGTAGGCAACCTATGGCACATGAGTTGATTTTCAGTGGCACTTGCACTGCCCGGGTCCTGGCCCCTGGTTTGAGGGGCTTTACATTTTAATTTAATTTTAAATGAAGCTTCTTAAACATTTTAAAAACCTTATTTACCTTACATACAACAATAGTTTAGTTATATATTAAAGACTTACAGAAAGAGAGCTTCTAAAAAGGTTAAAATATATTACCAGCACACAAAACCTTAGATTAGAGTGAATAAATGAAGACTCGGCACACCACTTCTGAAAGGTTGCCGACCCCTGGTCTAATTGATTGCCATTTTTGGAGTTGAGAAGAAATTTTCCCCAGGTCAAGATTGGCAGAGACCTGGGATTTTTTCCTTCCTCTGCAGCACGGGGCCCGGGTCACTTGCAGGTTTAAACTAGTGTAAATGGTTAATTCTCTGTAACTTAAAGTCTTTAAACCATGATTTGAGGACTTCAATAACTCAGCCAGAGTTTTCAGGAGTGGGCAATGTTCTGTGGCCTGCAATGTGCAGGAAGTCAGACTAGATGATCACAATGTCCCTTCTGACCTTAAAGTTTGAGTCTATAAGAATCAGGACCTCAGGCATTTAGAAAGTGAGCAAGACTTCTTGTAACCTTTGGAGATCTATGTAACGGGAATGCTATTTACATTAAGTGCCTGTTTTAAGTGGATTAGGCTGTTCACCGAGACAGATAAGTTATACCTTACTTAGGGTGTAGGTTGCTCAGGGTCTTAGGTCTGGTCTACACTGGAGCAGGGGGAGATGAGGTCTGTAGCTGAAGTCAGTGTATTTAGATCTACTTACCATGGTGTCTTGACTGCGGTATGTCGACTGCTGATGCTCCCCCATCGATTCTGCCTACGCTTCTTGCTTCCGTGGAGTACCAGAGTTGACGGGAGAGCGCTTGGCAGTTGATTTATCGCATCTTCACTAGACACGATAAATCAACCCCCACTGATTGATCGCTCCAAAAGTAAGTGCAGACATCCCCTTAGAGTGCACTCTGCCATGGCTAAGGTGTCATCAGTGGCCTGCCTCTATAATTTTTCTTCATTGAAATCTACAAAGTTGCGTCCTGGAGTTCTGTACACACATTTGCACAGCACTATTCTTTTTACTTGTAGATCTGATGCTCACTTTGGGAAAGTAGTTCAGCAAGATCCTTGCTTAATTCAAGCCCTGTAGCCAGCCTTTTTTAGAGGTTTGTATCATTTGCTAGACCCCCATTTAGTATAAGCAGAGGCCACTGTGAAGAAGGAAAAAAGCTATATATTTGTTAACTAGTTATTTAAGATTACATCCTGTGTGTACATTCTTATCTTCTCCCCTTTCTAAATGTTGCTTTCATAAGACTGGTGTTTAGCAGAAGGAATTGAGGTGGTTGGTGACATAACTTTTGCTGAATGTTCAGTGCTGAGAAGAGGGAACTTGTGAGGCACTGCAAGTGAAGAGACAACACTCTTGAACTACCACAGTTTCCATGGCAAATAACTTGTTTCTTAATCTGTATATTTTGTTTGAATCTTTGATTGTTTTTCCCTTAAAATTAAATAATTGAAAGAAAATAATGCCCTAATTCCTTGGACATCCACAAGCAGTATCTAACACAAGGATGCGCAAACTACGGCTCGCAGGCTCATCCTGTTCAGCCCCTGAGCTTCCAGCTGGGGAGGCTGCTCCAGCCTCTCCGCTGTTGTCTCCCGTTCTCTGCAGCCTCAGCGCGCTGCTGTTCTGAGCGGTGTGGTAAGGGGGCTGGGGGTTGGATAAGGGGCAGAGGGTCTTCGGGGGGGGGGGGGGGGGCGGGCGGGAGGGTGAATGGGAGTGTTGGATAGGGTGTGGGAGTCCCAGGGAGTGGGAGTGTGGCTAGGGGGAGGGGCAGTCAGGTGACAGGGAGCAGGGGGATTGGATAGGAGGTGGGTTACTGGGGCGTGATTAGGGGGGGCGGGGGGGCGTGTCTCCGGATGGGGTAGTCAGGGGCCTAGGAGCAGGGGAGCTTAGATAAGAGTGGGGATTTTGGTGGGAGTGGTTAGGGGCCGGGGGTCTCTGGAGGGGATAGTCTCGGGATAAGGAGTGGGGGGGTTGGATGGGTCAGGGGTTCTGAGGGGGGTATTCAGGGGGGCAGAAAGTGGGAGGGGGTAGGATGGAGGTGGGGTCAGGCTGTTTGGGGAGGCACAGGCGTCCCTACCCAGCCCTCATAAAATTTTGAACCCCAATGTGGCCCTCGGACCAAAAAGTTTGCCCACCCCATATCTAACAGGTAATTCTTCTTCAATACCGTGTTTGATGTTGGTGTTGGCCATAGTAATTGGCTGACTGCTAAAGGAACAAACACACATGCACACAGATTATATATATATAATGTTTTACCTCAGGAGAGTAGTCATTTATTTACTTTTGGGCAACACACGTTCTTCTTGGATTAACAGGCAGAACTCAAGAATGATGCAACTAAGCGTTTTCCATTTAAAGGAATGGTCAGCTTTCCTACGTTAAGTCATTGCAGAAATAGAAACTTCCTGTTTTTAGATTACTAAGTATTTTGTATGGCTTGGTAGGAAACATCTTTCTAATGCTTGATTTGTTTTCTCCTAGAAGCTGATGGAGCGGTTTGATTTTGGGGAAGAACCTGAGCTCAGTGAAGAGCCTAAAAAGGAAACTCCCACTTCCCAACTGTAAGATCAGGTTATATTCCTTTTAAATTAGATTAATTTGATCATTTTTCCTATTAAACATTACGATAATTGAACATTCAGTGTGAAAAGTAGGCCAGCTGTCTCGTCCTTCAGTCTATGTAAACTACTATACTGGAGAAGTGGTAACAGAACAATTTACATGAATTTGAATGATAGATATGTATATGTTTTAAATGTTTAATACAACATCTCTACCATTGCATGAGAACGCGTCAGCTGGCTGCCTACCATTTTAAAATTGAGAGAATGAGAGTTTGGTCTGAAGATAGCGCTCTACTTAGATACTGCTGGGGGATTCTGTGTCCAAAAATACAAAATTCTGCAAATTTTATTTGTCAAAGTAATGCAATATAGTTACAGCAGTTTCAGTTGTTTTGGTAAGTTATTTAAACTACAAATACAGAAAAAAGTCACCAACTATTCAGCATTTCCTAAACACTTGAAAGTTAAGTTACAAATATTTGGTAACTAATACCCTGCATTTTAGTTATAATCCTGGCTTTTCATTTAAATCACATTAGAGAACACCAAACAGAAAAAAAAAAAAAGTAGAATGTAATTTTAAATAGCTCAGACTTTCACATATGAAAGTTTTACGGTTTCGCTAATCATTGTCTTGGACCTAGCTAGGTACTTTGGGAAGTGCTTCGTTCTGATTGTCCTGACATTTTATTGACTGCTAGGTAAATGTTTTATTTGCCCTCAAAAGTCTTTTTTTGAAAAAAAAAAACGTCAAGTAAAAATCTAACTCCATTGTGCCACTTTGGCTCAGAAAAAAAGTGAGGAAGTGCATAGATCTTCCTAGGTGATTCCCTTACTGTAATTTCTAAGGCTTTGCCTCACTTTGGCAATGTAGGGGGCCTTAAAACTTTTCCAGGGTTTTTTATGCTCCTGGAGAAGTTGACTGAGAATGGGAACGGTTAACTAACGATAGAATAATTAACAATGTTACTATGCAAACAGGTTGCTACATTTCTGCCTCAAAGAATGAGATAAATTAACCATCAAAAGCAACGTTAACATAATGTTTTTTTTACAAAAGCTATTTTCTTTAGTTTAAAAACAAGTAATTTTCAGTAACCTGATACTAATACATAAATATTTTTTCAGTTCTCAAGAAGTTACATTTTACTAGGAAGGCTGCTACACTTCTGCCTCAAGGACAGAGCCTTCCTCTTGCATAACAAAAAGACCTACTCTCCTCCATGCCCCTAGAGCTGCAGTATAAAGAAAGAGGGACAGAGTGTCTCTCACTTGCTAGCCAACCCTGCCCCCAATGGTGATCAACACTACCCTCACCCCCACTCCCCATGCAATGATTTGCTTCTCTGAAGCTGCTCCAGGCATGCTGGAATAAATGCGCTGCCGGGAAAGATGTGTCCCTCTGCAGATTTCTTTTGCGTTTTTCTTTTTTTTTTGGGGGGGGGGGGGGGTACAGAAATATGCAAGCCGTATGAATTCTGCATCCTCACATGGCGCAGAATTCTGTCAGCAGTAACTTAAAGTTGCAATCTTATATTTCACTCAGAGGGATAATAATTGCAACTAAGGAGTACGTATTACTAAGTTGTTAATTTGTTTGAAAACGTATGGGTAGCTTGCTACTTTTTAAATATGAAATTTTGTTTATTAAATTATTTAGTCTCAAGAGAAAAGCTTAGATGTTAAGAGTTTTTCAATTATTTTATTTTAGGCCTCTAGTATCAGAGTCTGTGAACAACTCACTTTTTCATCAGTTAGCTGAACAGCTGCAGCAACAAAATTTAGAACATCTCCGACAGCAGCTCCTGGAGCAACAGCAGCCTCCAAAGGTAACTACTCCATCTTGTGGTTATCATAGTAATTGATTTTACTAGTCTTCCACATAGGTAAAAATATATACTGTGCTTCAGGATAGGAAACTGTGTCTTCTTCCTAATACTCTTACTCATAATAATGAAAATCTGTCACTGGCTAATTACCTGGGCTAGACTTGCAAAGCGATGGCTTGGATCAAGTGAAGGCAAAAAGCATAAAACAAACAAAAGAATGCAAAACAAATGTGAGCTATACATTTTGTACTTACTAAATTAGGAAAGACTAGCCTTCCGCTGAACTGGAGACACACTTCACTTTCAGTTATCCTGTCCATTTCTGAACTAAGATTTTTTTTTAAATGGTTTCCCTTCTTTCATGGAGGGCTGAAAGATGACATGCTTCCCTGACTTGTAAGAAAAAAAGGGATAGTTAAGTGCATTTCATTTACTATCTGTATCACATTTAGTCATACACAAATCAAGAAAATTCCCAATTCAGAGAAGGACCTAAACTTTGAGTGGACGAGCTGCTCTCTGATTGGGAAGAGGGTAGAGTGGGTTGTATGCTACTGCACTAGGTGGAAAGGGGCTTTTTCAGCTCCTCCCCAAGATCATTCTGGGTCCTAGCAACTAAGTGATTTTGATTTCTTCTCAGCCTGTGTGCACAACTCAACAGGCACCATCTGTTGTCCCACTGATGGGGCAACTCGTACACTAGACAGCCCACGCTCATTTTCTAGCTGATGCTGTACGTTGACTCTCTCTGTGTGTGCAGTGGAATAAAGCTCTGATTCCCTCTTCCACAAAGCAATGAAAACTTGCGCTACTTAGCAAATACTACTACAGAGGCATATCCCTATGAAGGAATAATAGAGTTTTTGGTAGCTGTTGATGTACATTATCTAGAAATAACTATTCAAGAATAAATATATTGAATAGGTTAGGTACCTTCCAGTGAAATATGTTGCTGTTGAGTGAGTGAAATTGGGTGAGTTTAGGAGTGAATTCATTTTGGGGACTGAATTTAGCTTTTCTGATTCATTCAAGAGTAGGGTGACGTCTCACTGCAGAGGATTACCACCTGACTCCCCATGTGCGCCTGTGTGTGCTTCCAGCAGGTGCCTCTCAGCTGATTAGCATGAGAGAGGAAGTTGCCTCCAGTCCTGGCTGCAGCTGAGAGACTCAGGCTTCGGCTGGTACACACAGCAGTTACTCCCAGCATACAGCATGCTATAAAGAGAACTTTTGGTTTTGTATCCAGGCCCTGGTGAGAGAGACAAAGTGAGAAAGAAAGCAAGAATAAAATGCAAAGGTTCAGGCCGGGAGGTAGCAGGGCAAAAAATAATAGGAGCAAGAAATAAAGTAGAAATTGGAAGCAGGGAGCACTGAAGATATTCAAAGGACAGTTGTGTTTTATTGATATTGTTTTCCTTAAAAACAAAATGGTGGGTTCAGGAAAAATAATGCTGGTATTGAGAGGGAAATACATGAAGCACGAAGGTAATGGGACAATGACATGCTTCAGAAAAACAGGAAGATAATGTAGACGAATCTGGGTACTCTTCATTATTCTGCCACTTGATGTCACTAAATACTGTAAGATACAGAGTTTTTAAGCAGAGTGGAAGTATAATGAGAAACTGCTGTATATTTAAACATCTGTATATTTAAAATAATGCTTAAACACCAGAATTCAGTATTCCTTACTTCTGTTTTATCTCTTTGGATATTTAAGACACATACATTTTCCTAAGGAATACATTTGGTTAGCAGTCTAGAAAATGTCTTCTAATTAACATGTTGTTTTAAAATAGTCATTACAAGAATCCTAAATTAAAACTTGAAAATGTGGATTCTAAGTTTTATTTTGAGCTCTCTTTTTGTCAATTTTTAGTTTAGTTTTAATTCATTTTATGAATAGCCAGTACCGGCAGACTCCATCAGGGTACCCTGGCAGTTTTTTGGATGCGGTGCATTACTATTATTAATAATAATGATGGTAATAATAATAGCTTCTTCCCAGTCTGTCAAGAAGAGAGAATATTCTATTGCACATGTCCTATGAAAAAAATGATTATAAGGACCGTTTCTTAGAAAATTGTCTTTCTCTGAATCTAAAACTACAAAAGTCATTTTTCTTTATGTAGAAAGCGTTCTGCCTTCTTCAGTAAAATTCACATTAATCTCACTTCTGTAGTAATTAAATTGGAGAGCTGCTCATTTTTCTAACATATTAATTCAGTTAAAGGATGTTTTGGGTGAGAATTTTTTTTCCAGACAATATAGACATTTCAGATAGGAAGCTTGTTGTCAAACCCTCCAGCTTGTACATCCTATGTACAGCTTATTTATTGTAAGCATTCACTTTAACAAGGCTAAGCGCTAAAGCTAAAATGCAGTAAGTGTTACTATTAATTAAAAAACTATTTTTTGTTAATAATCAACTATTTTATAGTTTACATTCTAAAATTACCGTAATTTGTAATATTTTCATATGTAGTTTCACTAATAAATTTATTTCTAGTAACTAACATCCTGGCATAAAATACCACACAGTTTCATGATTTGTTTTGCCTTATTTGTTTAAACCTTAAATTTCATACTGGTCTAAAAGGTTGGAATTAAATTACGATTTTTAAATTAAATTTAAATTGGTGTTGCGTTTACATCACAGCAAAATAATTAGTCATGGATGGAACTGATTACAGTAAGTTATCAATGACTTAGGTACCAACAATATTTATATATTTAAAAATGACATGACTGTTTTGATATATGCTTCTTAGTATTGTACAAGATTACTATAGTCCCTTAAGGTATGTACAGTGGAACCCCACAATACCGCGACGATCAGGATCTAAAAATATCGATCGCAATAAACACGGGGTCGCAGTATTGCCGGGTTCCGCCTGCTGCCACCATCTGGAATCCTGCACGCATCGCGTTATAAGCGGATTCGCGCTATCGCGGGGCATGATATTGTGGTGTTCCGCTGTGTTTGTTTTCTTGCTGGAGTTTTACTTCTAATTAACGAGAATTGTGAAAAGATGGTCATCCTTAATGAACATTATCTGACTCATTGACTTGATAATGAATGGTATTTTGGATGGGAACTAAAAACGCATTGGCTCTGTTAAACTCTGTTTATTTGTGTATGGGAGTACAGAGTGGAATGGAGGGAAATCAAGTTTAACTGAAAGTTCTTTTAGAAGATTATTACTCCATATTAACTTGATCTGCATTTACAAAAAACAAAGTGGTAAAAAATATCCCAGACACTTGCAAATAAACTCTTTTCAAAAATATTTTATGGTTTCTGACTTTTTAAAATGTAATATTCATGTCCTGTGAAGGCAAGCCCTGAAGAAAATCAAGAGGGAAACTTTGGATCAGAGCATTCTGCCTCACCATCACAAGGGAGTAGCCAACAGCAGTTCTTAGAAGTGGAAACAAATCTAGATGATTCAATGGATATTCAACAGCAGGTGAAATTTACCATTTCTGATGAAATCCCTGAAGTTTGAACGAAAATATAAACTTCAGAAATTATGTTGTATTTCTTTGTATGCCAATGTATGTTTTGTGTATTTTTGCTTATATTTCTCATTGCTTCCATACTTAGGACATGGATATAGATGAAGGGCAAGATGTAGTTGAGGAAGAGATCTTTGAACAAGAAGAAAAGAAATCAGCTGTTCGTTCAAGATCAAGAACACGCTCAAGATCTCGTTCAAGGTTTCATAATAAATTTATTACTGAAGTATAAACAACTCTATTTTCTTCTAAAATACAGAGACAGTGTTGTTATTATATTTGTTGTATCTACATCATCGTTCTGAATGTTTTGACTAACCGTAACAGCATGGTTATGTGTTGCATTAGAATCAATCAAAAAGTTTACATTTAAACATAGGATTAAGTTGTATAGTAACGTCAGTCTTTTTTTTTGATGTGGCGATTTATTTTCTTTAGTTTTGGGTTCCTTTAAATTTTCAAATACCTTCCAAGTAATACAAATAAATATCAAAAATAATTGTTGATTTTGGGATGGACTTTTCCTCTGTAATGCATATTTTTCTGTTGTAAACTTTGCAGTTTTTTCCTTGAGGTCAGACTAATGTCCTTGTTCTCCTGCACACTAATAGTACATTTCTTTTCTCTATACAGTAGTAAAATAAAAAATGAGTAATTTTTCTAAACATTTAAGCAAATACTAAGGAAAGTCCATATTACCATAGTGAGTTGTGATTTTTAGTAGGGCTGTCAAGCAATTAAAAAAACTAATCATGTTTAATCACACAAAAAATTAATCGTGTTTAATCGCACTGTTAAATAAGAGAATACTATTTATATAAATATTTTTGGATGTTTTCCACATTTTCAATGTATTGATTTCAGTTACAACACACAATACAAAGTGTACAATGCTCACTTTCTATTTGTTTCGGATTATAAATTTGCACAATAAAATTGAGATAGTATTTTTCAGTTCACTTAGTATAAGTACTGTAGTGCAATCTTTTTATTGTGAAAGTTGAACTTATGAACGTAGAGTTATGTACAGAAAAAACCTGCATTCAAAAATAAAACAATGTAAAATTGTAGAGCCTACAAGTCCGCTCAGTCCTACTTGTTCAGCCAGTCACTCAAACAAGTTTGTTTACATTTGCAGGAGATAATTCTGCCTGCTCCTTATTTACAATGTCACCTGAAAATGAGAACAGACGTTCACATGGCATTGCTGTAGCAGGCATTGCAAGATATTTGCGTGCCTGATACACTAAAGATTCATATGTCCCTTCATGCTTCAGCCACCGTTCCAGAGGATATGCATCCATGCTGATTGGTTCTGCTTGATAATGATCCAAAGCAGTGCAGACCTACGAATGTTCATTTTCATCATCTGAGTTGCATGCCCCCAACGGAAGGTTGATTTTCATTTTTGGCAGTTCAGGTTCTGTAGTTTCTGCATCAATGTGTTGCTTTTTTAAGATGTCTGAAGCCATGCTCCATGCTCAGTCCCTCTCAGATTTTGAAAGGCACTTCAGATTCTTAAATTTTGGGTCGAATGTTGTAGCTATCTTTAGAAATCTGATACTGGAACCTTCTTTGTGTTTTGTCAAATCTGCAGTTCGTGTCCTTAAATCAAACAATATATGCTGTGTCGTCATCCGAGACCATCTTAACACAAAATATATGGCAGAATGCAGGTAATACCGTGTAGCAGGAGATGTACAATTCTCCTCCAAGGAATTCAGTCTCAGATTAATTAACACTTTTTTTTTTAATCAAGCATCATAAGCATGTCCTCTGGAATGGTGGCGAAAGCATGAAGGGGTGTACAAATGTTTAGCATATCTGACATGTAAATACCTTGCAATGCCGGCTACAAAAGTGCCATGCGAATGTCTGTTCCACTTTCAGGTGACATTGCACAAGAGAAGCAGATAGCGTTATTGCCCATAAATGTAAATAAACTTGTTTCTCTTAGCAATTGCTGCACAAGGAGTAGGACTGAGTGGAGTTGTAGGCGCTAAAGTTTATATTGTGCTGGTTTTGAGTATAGTTATTTAACAAAAAAAAAAAATCTACATTTGTATGTTGCATTTTCACGATAAAGAGATTGCACTATGGTACTTGTACGGGGTGAATTAAAAAATACTGTTTCTTTTATCATTTTTACAGTGCAAATATTGGTTATCAAAAGTTGCATAAAATGAACACTGTACACTTTGTATTCTGTTTTGCAATTGAAATCAATATATTTGAAAATGTAGAAAAACATCCAAAATATTTGTTTCAATTGGTATTCTATGGTTTAACAGTGCGATTAAAACTGCGATTAATCACGATTAATTTTTTAATTGATTTTTTTTTTGTGAATCGTGTGAATTAACTGTAATTAATTGTCAGCCCTAATTTTTTAGTAAAAGAGAAATAAAAGTAGAGTCCATCTTTCCCTTGACAGCTGTTCAAGGTATTAAAAATAAATGTTTTGTAGGTCACCAAGAAAACGGAGGTCCAGGTCACGGTCTGGTTCCCGAAAGCGTAAACACAGAAAACGTTCACGCTCAAGGTCAAGAGAGAGGAAGCGAAAGTCATCTCGGTCATATTCCAGTGAAAGAAGAGCTAGGGAAAGGGAAAAAGAACGCCAAAAAAAGGGATTGCCTCCTATCCGATCTAAAACACTAAGTGGTAGGTAACATTTATGTTTTAATATTTTAGTATTCAAGACAGAGGCGGGAAAAAAAGTAGCCCTTTACATTTCTCTGGTAAGGAAACAAAATTTATATTGACAGGTTTAAGATTAGCAGCCGTGTTAGTCTGTATCCATAAATAAGACGAGGAAGACATTGTAGCACCTTAGAGACTAACCAGTTTATTTCAGCATAAGCTTTTGTGGGCTATAGCCCACACTTCATCGGATGCATAGAATGGAACTTCATAGATGCATTTATACACACAGAAAGCAAAAAAAAGGGTTGTATATTAGCATACCAATTCTAAGAGGCTGTTTAATTTGATTGGGCCATTATCAGCTGGAGAAAAAAGTACCTTTTGAAATTGATATCAGGAGATGACAACTATTGAAGGTAAATTAACTAGGGAAATGCAATCAATTAGTGTAATGAGCGAACCATTCGCAAGTTCTATTTGCGAACAAAGACAAAAACAGAACACCATTAACCATCACCTTCAGCCCCCAACTTAAGCCTCTTCAACGTATCATCAAAGACCTACAACCTATCCTGAAAGATGATCCCTCACTCTCACAGATCTTGGGAGACAGACCAGTCCTTGCTTACAGACAGCCCCCCAACCTGAAACAAATACTCACCAGCAACCGCACACCACACAACAAGCACACTAACCCAGGTACCTATCCTTGTAACAAAGCCCGATGCCAACTCTGTCCTCATATCCATTCAGCTGACACCATTGTCAGACCTAATCACATCAGCCACACCATCAGAGGCTCATTTACCTACATGTCCACCAATGTGATATATGCCATCATGTGCCAGCAATGCCCCTCTGCTATGTACATTACCAGACCGGCCAATCTCTATGCAAAAGAATAAATGAACACAAATCTGACATCAGGAATCATAACATTCAAAAACGAGTAGGAGAACACTTCAATCTTCTTGGCCATTCCATTAAAGACTTGATGGTGTCAGTTCTGAAACAGAAAAACTTCCAAAACAGACTCCAACGAGAAACTGAGGAACTGGAATTAATTTTCAAATTGGACACCATAAACCAAGGACTAAATAGAACTTGTGAATAGTTCGCTCATTACACTAATTGATTGCATTTCCCTAGTTAATTTACCTTCAATAGTTGTCATCTCCTGATATCCATTTCAAAAGGTACTTTTTTCTCCAGCTGATAATGGCCCATCCAAATTAAACAGCCTCTTAGAATTGATATGCTAATGTACAACCTTCTTTTTTTGCTTTGTGTGTGTATAAATGCATCTTACTTCTGTTCCGTTCTATGCATCAGATGAAGTGGGCTATATCCCACGAAAGCTTATGCTGAAATAAACTGGTTAGTCTCTAAGGTGCTACAAAGTCTTCCTCATCTTATTTAAAATTTATATTAAGTACCATTATGACTAATTTTACTCTAGTAACAATCTAACTTTTGAGATTTCAGTTAATAAGTAATTTTATAATTATCTATAAATATAAATCGATCATTTCATCATGAAAAAAGTGGAATTTTGTTCCTTCAAAGATTTTACTCTTGTAAAAATTATGAGCAGTGGTACCTGCGCCATAGACAAAACTGCACAATAGATTCTGTTTAATATTGAATTTTTCATTCCATCTAAAATATACAGAGATTGACTTGAAAATTGGTATGTCAGTTCAGGGGACCGGGTAGAGTTTGTAATGCAGATTTGAGGTCATTTGATCAGTGGTTCCGGAGAGCTGTTCCCCCTTCTACCCTATTCTCAACTTACCCATTTCTAAAAGGTCAGCATTCTTATCATAATTTTGTTGTAGGGACTAAGTTGGGCTGAATCCACAAGAAACAGACATTACTGGAGTGGCCCTGTTAAATTTGTGTGTACAGCATCAAGAGCAGTATCCAAATCCCAGTTAATTTAAAGTGGTAGCCATGTTAGTCTGTATCAGCAAAAACAACAAGGAGTCCTTGTGGCACCTTAGAGGCTAACAAATTTATTTGAGCATAAGCTTTCCTGGGCTAGAACCCACTTCATCAGATGCATGAAATGGAAAATACAGGAGAAGGTATAAATACCTTGCTAAGGAGTTGCCTTAGCAAGTGTGAGGTCAGTCTAACGAGACAATTCACTTAACTGCAGGATACCAAGGGAGGAAAAATAACTTTTGAAGTGGTAATGAGAGTGGCCCATTTCAGACAGTTGACAAGAAGATGTGAATAACAGTGGGGGAAATTAGTATTGGGGAAAATTAGATTTTATTTTTTGTAATGACCCAACCACTCCCAGTCTTTATTCAGGCCTAATTTGTTGGTTTCCAGTTTGCAAATTAATTCTTTTACGTGAATTGTCTCGTTTGACTGATCTCATACTTGGTAAGGGAACTCCCATCCTTTCATGTATTTATACCTGTTCCTTTATTTTCTGCTCCATGCATCTGTTGAGGGGGGTTCTAGCCCACGAAAGCGTATGCCCAAATAAATATGTTAGTCTTTGAAGTGCCAGAAGGACTCCTCGTTATTTTAGATAGTTCAAAGTTGTTCGTCTTTAGTACTGGTTCTTTGGAGTGCTTTTTGTTACAGCTGTGATCCCTTCAGGGAACACTAGTATCCTGAAGATGGTGGAAGAAAGGGTGGAGGGGAGAAAGAACTTCCCCAACAAAACATCCTTTAGCCTAGAAGAATGTGTACTGGGCTGGGTTCCAGAAGCCATGAATTCAAGTGTCTTTGTCCACTGATAATCTGGATCATTTTACAACCAATGTTATTAGGGGTTGTGCATATTCTGCTACTGCATAATTTACAACAGATTTCTAGTAATAAGAGGCGGGATTGGATGGGGCATGGGAGTCCCGGGGGGTCTGTCGCAGCGGGGAGCGGGGAGAAGATAGATAGGGGTTGGGGTGGAGTGGTCAGGGGGCAAGGAGCAGGGAGGTTGGATGGGAGTGGGGTCCCCGAGAGGTGATTAGGTATGCGGGGGTCTCTGGAGGGAACAGTCAGGGGACAAGGAGCAGGTGGGCTTAGATAGGTGATGGGGGGGGGCGGTGGGTTGGGGTGGGGGTGGGGTCTCTGGAGGGGGTAGGTAGGGAACAAGGAATGAGGGTGGGGTTGGATGGGTCAAGGATTCTGAGGGGGGCAGTCAGGGAGCGGGAAGTAGGAGGGGATCAGATAGGAGATGGGTCCAGACTGTTTGGGGAGGCACAGCTTTCCCTGCCTGGCTCTCCATGCAATTTTGCAACCCTGATGTGGCCCTCGGGCCACAAAGTTTGCTCACCCCGATCTAAAGTATGCTTTCATTCCTCTACCTCTTATGAATGTTGTTTTGACTTAGGAAGATCAAGAACCTTTTACCAAGACTAGTTTATCTGAATGGAATGGTGTGTTTTTTTTATTTGTTAGGGCAAAGTCAAGACTTCTTGATTCTGTTCTCAGCTTCATCATTAATTCATTCTGTGAACTTGGGCAAATCACTTAATCTCTATGCTTCAGATTGGTGGTTTAGATTTAATTGTTTGTAAAGCACTTTCAAATGATTGGAGGCAGAATGCAATGTAGTGCAAAGTATAGTCATTTTTAATTTATGTAATCTCTCTCTTGACAGTCTGCAGTACTACTCTTTGGGTTGGTCAAGTAGACAAGAAGGCTACACAGCAAGATTTAACTAATTTGTTCGAAGAATTTGGACAAATAGAATCTATTAATGTAAGTGAGCACAGTGTCCTAAATTTTAAAACTCTATTTGCATATTACTAATTTAGGAAAGGTTAAGCTGTATGATACATTTGCCAAATCCACAATAATATGTAGGAAAACTTGACAGATGTGATGCATGTCACATTTAAGAAAATATAATATGTGTGAACTGAATTGTCTGCTAGAAAAAGAAATTTTAAAATTACGTTAGTTACGATACACACACTATAATACAGTATTAGGAAAAATATTGGACTGCTACTGCAGTAACTGCTTCAGACCATAAAAGTTTCAGTTGCCTGTCAGACGCCTGCTCTCTCTTAACATAACAAGCTAAATTATCTCATAAAAAATAAAATGTTCTATTTTGTCACTCACTTTAAAATGTAGTTCTTTTTCGTCATTGTTTATAGAGTTTCCACTTTTGATATGCATGCTCCCCAGGCCCATCAGATGGAATTATTTGAATAGCATTGTGCATTGGTGCTGTGCCTGCGCCCACCTCCAGGTGAACAGGCAACTGGTGGTTTGTCTGTGGATAAGCACTCGAAGAAGAAAGGATGCTTATTTACACCATAGTAATTGTGGTTCTTTGAGGTGTGTTGTCTACACAAATTCCATGGTCCGTCCTCCTTGCCTCCCAATCAGTCTTATGTGGCCTTACTGGCGAATGAACTGAGTGTGGGTTACAGCTGCCCTGCCCCTTATACCTTCAGCTATGGGAAGAGGGAGGTGGCCAGACCAGAGACACGGGCTCAGTACACACTGCTATTGAGGTGGGGCACATACACATCAAAAGTGGTTCTTCAAGATGTGTTGTTCACACAGATTCCACAGGTAATGTAGAGTATGTAACCATTTTTTGTACTCTGAAGTCACTGTAAAATAAACATCTTATTTAACACATCTGCTTCCTGTGAGTATTCAGTCAGATCAGATTACTTTAGTGCTAACAGTAAGTTTGGTTTTTAGTTCTGTCAGTCTTGCAGAACCAACACTATTGCAGGAGAGCAAACTGGGTTTTTTCTCCTTCAAGAAAAGAATTGTTAAAAAATCTCCAGTTTCAGGGCCATGTGTACTATCCCATTTTCTACAGGTAATTTCCTTATTTACACCTGAGTGCAATAGTGTCACACAGGGGTAGCTGAGGGTAGTATTTGCTCTGCAGAATCTTAAATACAGGTGCACAGGCCAGAAGGAGCCCTGTTTGAATTTCAGATCCCAGGTATAGTTAGCAGTTAAGAAAAATATCTTCTAAGCTCAGCAAATTTGAGATGGAAATATGACAGCAGTAAACATGGAATCCCACAATGCCATTATTATAAAATCTAATTTCAGAATAGAACTACACTATAAGTAGTTCATACAAAGCAATTTCTGCCATTCCCCACCCCTCTCTTTCAAACTGGAGCACCGACACTCTTACATCTTGTAAAAATTAATCTTTTAAACAGAATTGAAGTTAGCCATTTAAAAAAAAATTGGTTTTTCTGTGTAGTACTATTTAATTATTAAACAACATCCAATAACTTTTTATATATATAACTTATGACTAAAACTTTTGGCCACAACTATATAATATATTATTGCCACTGAAATGCCATCTGTCCAGCATCATAGTGAAAGTGATTAATGTATTGAAAATATATAAAAAAAGCAAAAGCTATAATTAATATGGCAAAACAGATTCTTTTGCAACCCCCTGATTTTGGATGCTCAGAAGTCTAAAATGTTTTTCTTTTTGACTACAGACGCTTCCCAACTTACAGAAATCTGAGTTACACAAATCCGCACTTACAGAAAAAGCTCCGCAAGCTAAAAATAGGTTTGAGTTTTTGGGGGTTTTTTTACATAATGGTCGGAGATACGTTTCCGTCTTGCGCAAAATTCTACTAACGCAAGGTGTTCCGGAACGGAATGCTTGCATAAGTTGGGGAGTGTCTGTACTATGCTTAGCCTATATGGGGAAAAATAATTATATGGGAATCTTAAGGAAGTTTAATTCAGTTGTTTGAATTTGGTGAGTATGTAACTATACTTTTGTTATTTAAAAAGATAAATTAATCACACTTTTGAAACATTGATTGGTAAATTTCAATTTGTGCCATAATTTCCATGTTTGTAAATAATGATTGAGTAGTGCTTTTCATTGGATTAGGGTAAACAGTAAACAACTGAAAAATTGCTTTTGAATGTCCTCAGTGAGCATATAAGCGTGAATGAGAGAACAGTTCAGACTTTGTCTTCCATCTTGAGAAATGCAGGAATGCTGTTTTTCAGGCAGCTGCTGCTGGGACATTTCCCAAGATGGATAGTAGTTATTTTACCAGTGTGTGTGCACACGCGTGCACACAAAAACCCTAGTCATTTAATTTTTATGTGAACTACAAAACCTAATTGAGACCATATAAATATTAACATTAAACACAGGTTTGAGTGGGTAGAGGGTTGTTGGTTGGTTGGTTTATTTATTAAGGAAACTAAATCAAAATGGACTATTAAGGCTTTACAGTTAAAAATGGAACTCAAGTAATGGAAAATTACAGTTACTACAATCTTAACATGTCTATGTGCCTAACCCCCTCTGTATTTTGTACAGTATATTTAACATGAGGAACTAAGAATGGAAAATGTACCATTGAATTTAATCAAGTTAATACTCTAGAAACTTTGGGCTAGATTCTGGCTTCTGCTTAGACCCCTTTGTCATACTTCTGGATTCCAATAGACTCTATAGCTGGTTTAACAAGCTATGTGAATGAAGCATAAGAGGAATCCTTATTCCTTTTGCATAGAGGAATCCCTGGCTTACTGACCCAGAAGCTTCAGAGCCCAGATGAGTGGGTGTGTTTTGTTACTGTGATCCTCAGCTGACACAGTGGTTCTTTGGAAGCCATTGTCTTAGGGGTTCTCAAACCCTCTTTGCTGGGATCCCCTTTGAAAATATTTCACATTGTGACAACACCTGCAACCCCAACATCTCCTCCCACACCCCATGTCACTCTTACTTCTGTGCTGCTGCTGGTGGTGGCGCTTCCTTCAGGCCTGGAAGCCTGGCCAGCGGCCTCTGCACTTGCAACCTCCCTACAATACACTTGTGACCTCCTTTGGGGCCCTTGTGACTCCCAGTTTGAGAAATGCTGCATTATCAGATCTTCTCTCACTTGCATTTGGCAGAACTGGCCTCCAGCCATCACCAGGTGAGGAACAATTTATTCCTTACCCCCAGTGTTGTGCCAAGTGGATTTCAGCCAGAACAAAGGAGTTGGGCCCATTAACATTTGCATTTTTTTACTCTTTTGCCACCTTAACATTGAATTAAAGAAGTTTTTATATTTATCCATCATTCTGCAGCTGAATAAAAGTGGAGGGCTGTTATCAAGATTAATAAAAGGTGTTGTCTATTGTTCATGTGTGTCACTTTAAATTGTAAATATAATGTCTTACACCTATTAGCATTTCTCAGAAATGCTGTGAATTCCACTTTCTTGATGAGAAGTAACTTGGAACTGTGCTACAGATATTTGTTCGACAGTTCTTCTGATCCTGTACCGCTTAAAGTACAGAGCCGTCACCCATTACATTAGTTTTAACAAATGTTAACTTCAGTGTTTTATAAAAAATTAGAATTCACTGACACATTAAGACATTTTCTAAACAAGTGTTAGCTTCCATAATAATAAGATATATTTCTTTTTCATAGATGATTCCTCCAAGAGGTTGTGCATATGTCTGCATGGTTCATAGACAAGATGCATATCGTGCTCTTCAGAAACTTAGTTCTGGATCCTACAAAATTGGATCTAAAATTATTAAGGTAAGCCATATTTTGTTCAGTAACATAGCGCAACTTAAAATACAGCAGAATTTTTATTATGATTGTTTAATTGTGTACTTTGAAAAATAATGAATTTTCTGTACTATGAGTGATCAAGGTATACAATATAGAGCATGAGAAGGAGGCAAAATAACTTTCGTTTGTACTAAAGAGAGTGGAAATGTTTCTTATGAAATGTGTATTTGGGCAGGAAGTGGGGAAGACCTTTTTTTAAAAAAAAAAAAAAAAAAAGATACACCTGCTGTTTAGGGAATATTTGGGAAGTTTGAACACACAAAGTGGGAGTCAGGAGACCTGGGTTCTATTCATGACTATGCAGAGTATTTAAACACAAACTTTACTTCAAGCTCGTATGTAGTCCCCACTTCAGTGAGGCCTGTGTGGTGAAAGTTAAGCATGTGGTTAATTGTTTGGCTTGTTTGAGGTGTCTGTCACTAGTTTACTCCAAGACCCTTGGGTAAGTCTTCTCAGCTCTGTGGTGCCATTTCCTCATCTGTAAATTAGAAATAATATTTAACATACTTCTTCAAGTTCATTAAAGAGCTAAAAGATCTTCCAAGTGGCTGCTGCTATCAGACGCTGAGTACTTACCCTGTTGCTTGGTGCATACAGTAAATGTATAGTGGAGATCAGTCTTGCACTGACAGGGAGGTGAAGTGGATAACTGAAGTGTTTTAATTCAGCAACATCATCTGATTGGATTTTGTTTTCAGATTGCTTGGGCTTTAAATAAAGGTGTGAAAACAGAGTACAAGCAATTTTGGGATGTGGATCTTGGGGTTTCATACATACCTTGGGAAAAAGTAAAATTGGATGATTTGGATGGCTTTGCTGAAGGAGGCATGATTGACCAGGAGACTGTAAATACAGGTATGGATACTTACATATAACTTTTGTTAAGTAAAAATTATGTTTATTCTCTTTATTCCTTAAATTCATTTTCAAAAGTTGCATATTTATGGTGTACATGTTCTTTTTGCATGTGTTTGTATTAGTTTCCTTTGTACAGTTCAGATAGCACCAAGGGTTGAAATTTGGAGCGCCTCCTGTGTACAGTTCAGATGGCACTGAGGCCAGAAATTTGGAGTGCCTCTATAGCAGGGGTCTGAAACACACAGCCCACCAAGCCCTTCCCTGCGGCCCGCGATCCTCTCCCCACCCCCCCTCCCCGTGGCTCCCACAAAGCTCCCCGAGGCCCCCGCCTCCTCCCTGCCTACCTCCAGGCACTTAGCACTTTCCAGGAGGGAGAGTGCAGGGGCGGGGCAGGGAGCTGTGCACTCAGGGGAGGAGGCGGAGCAGGGGTGGGACCTCATGGAAGGGGTGGGGGCGGTGCTGGGGGCAGGGAGGGGGAGGTGTCAGTGATGCAGCCCTTGGATCAATGAACTAGTCCTCATGCAGCCCTTGTGGCCATTTGAGTTTGAGACCCCTGCTCTATAGTGTATTTGAGTCAACATCTGATGATAACACTGCAAGTCAACATGATTACACTATGTCAACTTTCAGACAATGGAGTTAAGCGAGACAATAAATATTAATATTTTTAAAAGTGGCTTCTGATTTTCTGTGTTCAGTCACTAAGAACATGGGCAATATTATTCCATGCAGAATCTGAGACCTGGTTGTGCTCCTTTTGAAAAGTCAAGTCTTTAGATTGTCGTATGTAAAAGTAAAACGATGGAAGAGACTGATCTAGATATTCCTTTATTGTTTAAAACTTTCTGTTGAGACTGTCATTATTGTTAAGCTTCCTCTTTCCAAGCTCCATAGATTGGTTTATAATGTGTTTTGTATCACAGGGCTTGCCCACATGGTCCCACAATTCAGACCATGGGATTGTGAATTGCACACTTGTACCTTTTAGTTCACACCGGCACCATCCACAGGGGAGTTGTAATTCACTCCCCATAGTCCAAATTGTAGGACTGTGTAGACGTAGTCATAGATATTGACAAGAGATGTTTGAGTATATAAATGCCAATTTTTAAAACTCTGGCAGCAAAATTTAAATTTGAATCAATATTAAAAACTAAATCCAACACCTTGCGTTTAGAATGCCAACTTCATTTTCCCTTGGGCTGGTGGAGGTGGTTTTTTTGGTTGTGAAGTACCCTATTTGACCATGTGTCAGATTAGTCACTCAGTAATATAGACATGTAAATATAAATGACAATACTTAAGGGGCTCTTCAGTTCTTTACATGTTACGAATCATTTATAAAGTGTGACAGTCAACTTGAATTTTTTAAAACGACATTTAAACAAAATCAGTTTCTGATATAGCAACATTTAAATTGTATGACTAGAACTTTTGTTTTTCCTTCTCCATTCACTGTAAAAAAAAAAAAAGTTATGGGATTTTTGTGTTCTGTTGCTGATATTTGGAGGTCTTTCTGCCAAGAGAGGAACTCTGTGTGTCTATATAATTTTATTTATTTTATTCCCCCCCAGCTTCTTTCGCGTACAGTAAGCTTGGCTGTTGTTTGCAACTTTCTAACCAAAATGTGATTTTTTTTTTTAAGTTGATGGTGTTTTTTTTAAAATGTGGAAAGGGAAACAGAACATTTCTACATAATGATAATTTTTTTTATTTAGAATGGGAAACTGTGAGGAGCTCAGAGACTGTTAAAGAAAATATCCAAACTACTCAGAGTACAACTGTCGATAAGAATACAGCTGTTACAACACAGACAGAAGCTTATACTCAATCTGTGACTATGCTACAGGTTAGTATTGAGCATGTTTGTACACAAGTTTTCATATGTTGTGTGGTTTCTAGAGAGAGTTTTAATTTGTAGTTAATATGGATACATTCAAATGCTAAGTTAGAATAAATAGCATAGATAAATCCTCCTTGTTCTATATTTTTCTATATTTATCTTTTATTTTATCTTTAAAATAAGTAAACTAATGCTCTTATTCAGCCAAGCTCTTAAACTTCTGCTTGATTCTAAGATGCCTGTTTTGCTGAATCCAATCTTAAATGTTGGTGATGGAGCAAATGTGTTAGAACTGAAATGGCAATCAATTGTATAAAAGAAGATCGAAATGTGTGAGCTACTAAAGCATCCTTTTGTAGGAACACCAGCACAATGACTCCTTTTTGCCTAGGACCACTTCTCTTGGCTTTAGTTCCTTTTAACATTTGTTTCCCCTGTTTTTCATATTAATCCGAGAATAAATGAAAGTTATTTTTTCCTGCACTTCTGGGCAGCCTTAGTATTGATTTAGGACCTTGTTAAACATTTTTGCTACATGGAGCTTGGTATGGACAATCTAAGCCTTAATGTAGTTTGAATTACTCTACTTCTAAAAAAAAATTTTCTCTGCTTCAGTAAACGTATGAATAAGGTTTGTTGTTTCTTTTTTTGAAAGCTGGAGGTACGCTATTGTAACTTTTTTAGTCTTTCAGGTGTGTGCAATACCAAAGATGTTGGTCAAGAATTTATTGAAACGCTCACAATCAAAATTATTTAGTGATTAAAATATTTTTACTAAGTTTTGCTTATAATGACACCACAGAAAGGTAAATTTAAAACCTGTTGCTGATTTTTTTTTTTCTTGCATTGGTACAAGATTGCTAATTTACATGGTTGCTCCTGAGAATTGAGCTTTTGGCATTAATAATTTTTTAATGTTAAAGTGTTTATTGGGGCTTCAGAATGAAAATTAACTTTTTTAATCTATTTGCCTACTAATGTTCCTTTAACACAATTGGTATTTTGTCTTCCATTTTCTGTCACAAGAATTATGCTTAGTTTCTTATTTCAACCATCTTGTGCCATACTGTATTCTGTTGTATTTCTAATACAGTTTTGACTTCCTTATTATTATTTTATATTTCCCGTTAAATCAAGAAAGCAGAAATACTGTTAATACTTGAGCACACTCTTCCTGTTTTGGGGTAATTATATTCTCAGCTAATAAGTTCAGGTCCGAGAGCCAAGTTTTTCTTCAAGTAGTGTCCCTATGATGCTCCATTTTAGGTGCGCTTGCACGCTATCTGCCTCAGATCAGAGATTTTAGGTAGCCATGTCTTTTCTACCTCCACATGAACACACCCCTCCCCTCCCCCCGTAGCCTCATGCGGTGCACCGAGGTTATATAGCTGTAGTTCATTTTCAACTGCCTTAGCCTGCAGCTGCTGGAGTCTCAGCAGCATCCAAATAGAGCTTACCTCAACTGTATTTTTCTCTTGTCCTTATTAGTTAGTTTTAGTTCTTAGAGTTTCCTTTGTGTGTGTTAGCTGTAGTAATTTTATAGACTTCAAACAATTAATAATCTTTAAAAATACCAAAAACCTTGACATTACACTTTAAGATAAGGACTGTTATCCTTTTACCTATTTTTCTTTGTTTCTCCCCCTCAGGGGAATTTAAACTCAGGGAGGTTATGCCCAGTTCTCCCGGGTCTCTCTGGATGCTGATTTTCAGGTTTTCAGAGGGAAGTTCAAAATACAGTTGAGGACCTTCCTTTTGATGGATCAAAGTTCTTTGTGGGGAAAAAAACAATGAATCTCTGCATGTCTTAAAAGATGCTAAAGCTACCTTGCATTCTCTGGGAATTTATGCCTCCGCACAAGAAAGTAAATTCAGTAAGTCCCAGACAGCACAGAGATCTTGTCCCACCTAGTTTCCCACCTCCCAGAGATATTACAAACCCCAGAATAAGAAACAGCAGTTTCTGAAAAAGAGACCAGCTACTTCTCATGCATTGACCTCACAATCCACATCTTTGATCGACTGGTCAAGGTACTGAGTTATCATCTCCACTCTTACAGATGCAACAATCTGCATGTCTCCCTCATTTCAGCAATCACCTTTCTCATTTCCATCAGAATTGGGAACATACCACTATGGATAAATGGGTGTTGGAGATCATGTCTCTGTCCACTTTACTTCCCTCCCTCTGCCCCCCATCTCACCTTCACTAATCCCTCTTATGAGCACCTTTTGCAACAAGAAATGTACAGTCTTCTGAATCGGGGTGCAGTAGAACCAGTTCCCATGCAACACAGGGATGGGATTTTATTCCAGGCATCTCCCGAGTCCAAAAAAAGAACAGCAGTTAGTTGGAGACCTATTCTAGATCTCAGTTTACTCAACAAATTCATAAAGATTCAGAGGTTCAAAATGGTAACTATTACAGCAATAATTATGTCATTGGATCAAGGAGATTGGTTCTGTGTCCTCGACTTTCAAGACATTTACTTCCCTATAACAATCCACTCCTTCCATAGAAGGTTCTTATGCCTCACTCTGTGTCAAGGAACTTTCAATACACGGTCCTTCTGTTCAGTCTCTTGTCTATGCTCAGAGTGTTCTCAAAAGTTCTTTTTGTCTTAGCAGCTCATCTTCACAGACAAAGAACTCTGATTTTTTCCATACCTCAACAGTTGTGAGACTACACATCTGCTGCCTCTGGGGTGGCTCAGAACTGTTTATTTGCCGAGCAAACAGTTCAAGAAAACGATTCTCCATGCCTCCAGTAGTTTTGAAAAAAACAGGAAACCCTGCCTTCCAGGGTTCCAGCTGCTGGCCCAGTGCTTTGCAGCCACCTCCAAGGGTGGCCTTCTGGCCCCAGCCTGGGGCAGTGAGTGGTGCAGTCAGGGATAAGAGAAGGTGCAGCTCAGCGCCCCCACCTTAAAAATTGTTCCAGCCCCACCATGCTGGGATATATTTAAGTCCTGATTTGCTGTTTTCATCACTATCACACTACGTGGAACAGCGCACTGTGTTTGACGTTGAGATCAGAATGTACATGCAAGAACTGGAATCAGAATTTTCTGACAGATTTCAAGATTTCCAGCAATTTGACCCAATGCTTTCTTTTGTAATTAAACCTGAAAAGTTCAACGAAAGTGACTTGGATTTGTCTGTATTTCTGTGGATGGGTGTCGAAGATTTCAAAATCCAGCTCATTCAGTTAAAAAGCTCAGAACTGTGAGCATCAGTTTGGAGATCTGCAGAGTGCACTTGAAGATACTGAGGGAGATTATGGGGCTTCTGTTGTGATCTGCTGGCCATTCCTACTAGTGAAAACAGAAAGCTTTTGCAATGCTTTTGGCATTTGGAACAGGTATTTCCACACATGAAATCTGTCCTCTGTCCCTCTCGAAGCTGGTTAAAAACTAATCACTCAGAAGCCTGTATGCGGCTTAAAGTGTCTAAATACATACCGGACACGGGAAAACTCAGCAAGGAAAAGCAAGTGCAAGGATCACATTAAACCAGGGGTGGGCAAACAAGGGCCGAGTAGGAAAGGCAGTACCCCATCCACCCCTCCACCCACTTCCTGCCCCTGACTGCCCCCCTCAGAATCCCTGATTCATCCAACCCCCGCACTCGTCCCTTGACCATGCCCTCCCAAGACCCCCACACACACCCCTAGCTACCCCTCTCCCGGGACCCCAGCTCCTACCCAACCGCCCCTGCTCCCTGTCTCCTGACTGCCTCTGGGACTCCCTGCCCCTTATCCAACCACCCCGGTCCCTTTACCATGACGCTTGAGCAGCATCTCTGGAGGCTGTGCAGCCCACCGGAGCTCGCAGCCCTGCCCCCTTACCAGACCGCTATGAGTGGCAGGAGCTCAGGCCACGCCACTGCAGCGCTGTCCAGGGCCACTCCTGGATGCAGCATACTGAGGCTTCAGGAGAGGTGGAGGTAGGGAGGCTTCCCCATCTGGGAGCTCAAGCGGGCCGGGCAGGGTGGTCTGGTCCGCGGGCCGTAGTTTGCTCACTCCTGCACTAAACTGATACGGTCTGCATTTTAATTTAATTTTAAATTAAACTTTTTAAACATTTTAAAAACCTTATTTACTTTACATACAATAATAGTTTAGTTATATATTATGGATTTATATGAAGAGACCTTCTAAAAACATTAAAATATATTATTGGCACACAAAACCTTAAATTAGAGTGAATAAATGAAGACTCGGCTCAGCACTTCTGAAAGGTTACCAACCCCTACTCTAGATGGATATCTGGCAGCATTACCTACTGCTATCGGTCTCATGATGTTCACTGTCACTGTAGAGTATAAATTTTCTCCCATTAAATCTTCTCTATTTCAGTAGGCTTTAAGAATGATCTCATCATGGAAATATGTAGAACTGTGATTTGGGAGCATATTCATACATTTTCTGAACACTACGCAGTCACTCATTCTTCAGCTTCTGATGCTTTACTTGAGTGTACTGTTTTATCTTCTTAGACTTTTCTCCCCACCCGCACCCCTCCGTAGAGGTTACTACTCAATAGTCACCTAGAATGGAGCACCTATAGGGACACTACTCACAGAAGAAGAGGTTACTCACCCTGTGTAGTAACTGTGTGGTTCTTCAACATGTGTTCCCCTATGGGTGCTCCACTATCCACTTGTTCCCCTCTGCTTCTGAGTTCTTTACGGCATTCTCTGTGGTAGAGGAGGAACTGAAGGTTGTTCACCCATGCAGTTCTGTATAGCCTCAGTGCAGGGCATAAGGCTGTGGAGAACTCATGAGTGGGGCAAGTGGACACTGAAGTACTTAGAGGAGAGGAAAGTGATCAGGAACAGTCAGCATGGATTCACCAAGAGCAAATCATTCCTGACTAACCTATTAGCCTTCTATGATGAGATAACTGGCTCTGTTTGACTTTGGCAAAGCTTTTGATACAGTCTCCCACAGTATTCTTGCCAGCAAGTTAAAGAAGTATGGGCTGGATGAATGGACCATAAGGTAGATAGAAAGCTGGCTGGATTGTCGGGCTCAACGGGTTATGATCAGTGGTTCCATGTCTAGTTGGCAGCCAGTATCAAGCGGAGTGCCCCAAAGATTGGTCCTGGGGCCGGTTTTATTCAGTATCTTTATCAATGATCTGGAGGATGATGTGGACTGCACCTTCAGCAGGTTTGCAGATGACACTAAACTGGGAGGAGTGGTAGATACGCTGGAGGGTAGGGACAGGATACAGAGGGACCTAGACAAATTAGAGGATTGGGCCAAAAGAAATTTGATGAGGTTCAACAAGGACAAGTACAGAGTCCTGCACTTAGGAAGGAAGAATCCCATGCACTGCTACAGACTAGGGACCGAATGGCTAGGCAGCAGTTCTGCAGAAAAGGACCTAGGGGTTACAGTGGATGAGAAGCTGGATATGAGTCAAGTGTGCCCTTGTTGCCAAGAAGGTTAACGGCATTTTGGGCTGTATAAGTAGGGGCATTGCCAGCAGATCGAGGGACGGGATTGTTCCCCTCTATTCAACACTGGTAAGGCCTCATCTGGAGTACTGTGTCCAGTTTTGGGGCCCACACTACAAGAAGGATTTGGAAAAACTGGAGAGAGTCCAGAGAAGGGCATCAAAAATGATTAAGGGCCTGGAGCACATGACTTGTGAGAGGAGGCTGAGAGAACTGGGATTGTTTAGTCTACAGAAGAGAAGACTGAAGGGAGATTTGCTAGCTGCTTTCAACTACCTGAAAGGGGGTTCCAAAGAGGATGGATCTAGACTGTTCTCAGTGGTACCAGATGATAGAACAAGGAGTAATGGTCTCAAGTTGCAGTGGGGGCAGTTTAGGTTAGACAGTAGGAAAACTCTTTCAACAGGAGGGTCATGAAGCACTGGAATGGGTTACCTAGGGAGGTGGTTGAATCTCCTTCCTTAGAGTTTTTTAAAGTCAGGCTTGACAACCCTGGATGGGATGATTTAGTTGGGGATTGGTCCTGCTTTGAGCAGGGGGTTGGACTAGATGACCTCCTGAGGTCCCTCCTAGCCCTGATATTCTATGATTCTGTGACACTGCTACGTAAAATCTCTTATCTGAGGCTCATTGATTGCAAGCACACCTAGAGTGGATCACCCATAAGAACACACATCTTGAAGAACCACAGTACCTGCACAGGATGAGTAATCTCTTTATTAGCCCCCTAAATCATTTTCTTTTTTAAAGTACTGTCAGGTTATCATTATTCTACTGAAATATTTAAATACTTCAGTTTTTAAATGAAAAGTGGTTGGGTTATAAAACAAAAACCAAAATAGACTTTCAGTTGCTGAAAGGCACAGTGTTAAGGGGAAAAAAATGAAACCCCTTTTAAATGCTTCCTTCTCCACACAACCTGTTAGCTATTCTTTCTTTTCTTCTTTCTCTCTGTCCTTTCCTCAGTCTTCCTTTCCTACAAGTTATCAAAGTTCTAGTTCCTGAATTAAGTACAATGTATAAATATGTATTTTTCTACTATTTCTTTAAAATTCACGACTTAGCTATTCTTGCTGACCTGTAATGAGGTGTTGTGCCTAAGTATTAATTTTAGGGCCAAATAGTTATGTTTTCCAGGTTCTATCAGTGTAATTTGTTTAGAATTTAGCCATAAATAATCTTTTGCAGATAGTGTTAGATTAAACCAGTTAGCTTGACTTTCAGTTGCTGAGCTGAATTTGCAGTGATAGCAGTTAGAAAAAAAATGTACTTGTAAATGGGACAAACATTATATGAAAATCAAAACACAATAAACTTTAGTGCTATTATGCTATTTTAGTCCCCTGTCAGAGGAAAACTGCCTTCATCACATCTGGCAACTTCTATAATACAGTTTAGTTTTTGATACAAAATTCTGTAGAATATTAGAGAAATTAAGTATAATATACAATTTAAATTTAAGATTTTAGCTAAAACACAAATAATACCTTACTGTGAATACATTATTTTCCATATTAAATTTATAAAACTCTCCATTTTTTATTTACCTGCAGAATTTCCAGTGTACTACCCCAAAGTGCCATGTAATTCATCATGCTTGTTAGAGCATAAGTAGAACCTTGATTATAACTACTGCTTTCAGTTAACAAGAATTGCAATCACATCACTTTATTCCTTTTTCAAAGTCATTGAATAATGTAAAAGTTGAAGTTTCTGTTTTGTTTTTCCTTCCCACCAAAAAAAGATTCCAGTAGCTCCAGCTGTGCCTGCTGTTAGTTTAGTTCCACCAGCATTTCCTGTCACAATGTCTGTCCCACCTCCTGGCTACAGTTCCATTCCACCACCACCCTTCTTGCGGGCAAGTTTCAACCCTTCACAACCACCACCTGGTAAGTTACCATTTTAATGGATAGTATAATAAGTATATCCATGTTAACTGAGTATTTTAAACATATGTTATGTGCTAGGATTATTTCTGACTCAGAGATTCAGAACAGAAACCTTAGTTTAAATCTTCACATTTTCAGTCTAGTTTTAAAAATCAAACTCTTTATTTTGTTGTTTCATTTTACCATTTTTCTTCAACTGGAAAATTTGACTGTTAAGTGAAACTTAAATTGTTTCTTCGAGACAGTATTGCTTGTATAAATGATTACTTAAAGAGGTACATATACATCCTCTGTGTTAAAGTTGGAGCTCTCTGGATAGCAGTAACATTGCTGATTCTCTTTCTACACCACTGATACTTGCTAGTTTGCAGTGGGACATTCGTCTCCTGAGTAGTGCAGATTAGTGAGGGTTTACTGTTTTTATTACTTATGTTTTGTCAGAGTTGGCCATATTATTAAATTATTTCTGATTGTTCATATAGGTTTTATGCCTCCCCCAGTTCCACCAGTCCCACCACCTGTTGTTCCACCACCTGTTGTTCCACAAGTAGTCCCAACATGTGAGTTGGCTTGTCTTTTTTTAAAAAAGAATACTAATTTTGTGTTAATGAAAGTCTAGCTATTTGATGTGTACTAATACTTACTCCAGGTGGATTGATGCCACCTTCTTTTCAGCAAGAAAGAAACTTTGATTTAAATAATCAATTTTAATCTTGTTTTACATTTGTACTTTTTAGTTATTTTCTTAAAGAAAAGTTAATTCTCATTGATAACCATTAAAATATATTGATTTGCAACTAAATATAGCCTTTACATTAAATTTAGTACAAAATGTTTGTTAATCAGGAGGATACACTAGATCAATACACATTTATTTAAGCAATTATTTGCATTTATTTAGATTCTTAATCTTTACATTTTTTATTATGTTTGAAAAGGGTTACTGATGCATTTCTTACTCTAAATGAATTTTTTACTTGTGATTTGTGTCATGCTCTATTTGGAAAAGCAAATTCAGTTAAAAATCTACAAAACCAATATTTTTAAATAATTTTCAATTTTTTTCATATTTCAAAATTGCTGGGTACATAAGAAAAAAGTTTATCAGAAAATATATCAGAACATATTTTGCATTTAAAACGAGCAGATTTATTAAACAAAGTATCTCTAGTTAGTGAATTGAATTGAATCGATTGTTTCTGGTCACCATTGTACTTCAGAATTATAGGTCAAGTAGATCTCATCCTCTCACACCTAGTTTTTATTTATAGATTGGAAGAAGAAAACAAGCTTTCCAGAATTTGCAACTCCCAGGTGGTTTCTTAAGTTTGAATGAACTAGTCATTGAATTGAACTAGTGGAATAAACTGAAATGAAGAAAATATTCTCTCTGCATCTGCAGACGAGGATACTGCCATCAAAAGCTGGTATAGCACATCAGCAAACTGTAGTTCCAGGTGCACAGCCAGTAGTAACTTCCCATAAATTCAGTGGTTCAACTTTCTTTAACTTTCAGCAGCAGACATGTACTGTTCAGTATTATTGTTTTTAATTTACTTTAATGATTTTGATAGCAAATGGTAAGTTTAGGCTTCAACATAGATTGTCATGATTTCAAATGCAATTTTAAATAGGTTTATTTAAAGAAAAAGAATCTGTATTTATGTCCAAAAAAATCTAATTTTTAAATTTCCAAAATAAAAATCATTGGGTTTTTATCTACCCTGTTCTTAATTAACTAATAGTATGCGAATTATGGTACATATCCTGTTCTATGGGGTATTCATATGCTCTTTTCACCAGTGTTGTGAGAACAAGTTTATAGTGCATAGTTTAATTGGTCTAATAATATTCTCTAACAGTGTATTTAATATTTTTCCAGGAGTCATTGAAGAAATTACTTGAAAATTAATGATTTATTATTCATACAAACATTGTTTAGTTGGGAGTTGTATAGGTGATCAAATAATATTCATTAAGCAAATTATTTCTGTATTTTTCTTTCAATTATTGAATTCATTATTTATGATTTATTATTTTCGTTATTCAGTCTTTTCAAGTTGGCTACATTCAATTGTTCTAATATTAAAACCTGTTCAACCAGTGTTGTTTGCTTCTGTATTTATTCCTAGTCTACTACGTAAGAGTGAAGCATTGGGAAGCCTGTGTTTAAGGATTACAAATGTTTTTTGAAAAACAATTTATTCCAAAGTGAATGATATTATTGTTTTTGATTACCATATTTGATTATATGCACTAACAATAAATCCTCTGCCAAACTACATTGGCAAGAAATACTGAGATGTATTTTTTGTTCTGTGTTTTTTCTTCTACAGCTCTAGTGCAGCCTCCTCTATCCATTGCTCAAGAGACAATGAAAGATGTTTCCTTTGGTAGCCTTGTTTTACCAGTTGGCACTGTTTCTAGCAGTCTAGCCACACCAACATTATCAGCGGGAAATGTTTTTAACCCTCTTCCAAGCAACAAACCAGAGTCAGAAGAAAAAGGATCACATCTTGCAGATGTTCAGATTTCTTCCAGTGAAAACAACAGATCCGGTAAGAAATGTCTGTACCCTACATATTTTGGCCATATATAAATTGCTTTAATAAATACAAGTTTTTAAGATGTGTGTATTGTGTTAACTCATCCTAATGTACATAAGAACATAAGAAAGTCCGTACTGGGTCAGACCAAAGGTCCATCTAGCCCAGTATACTCTCTACCAACAGTGGCCAATGCCAGGTGCCCTGGAGTGAGTGAACCTAACAGGTAAAGATCAAGTGATCTCTCTCCTGCCATCCATCCATCCTCCTCTGACGAACAGAGGCTAGGGACACCATTCCTTACCCAGCCTGCCTAATAGCCATTAATGGACTTAACCTCCATGAATTTATCCAGTTCTCTTTTAAACCCTGTTATAGTCCTAGCCTTCACAGCCTCCTCAGGCAGGGAGTTCCACAGGTTGACTGTGCGCTGTCTGAAGAAGAACTTCCTTTTATTTGTTTTAAACCTGCTGCCCACTAATTTCATTGGGTGGCCCCTAGTCCTTCTATTATGGGAACAAATAAATAAATTTTCCTTATTCACTTTCTCCACGCCACTCATAATTTTGTATACCTCTATCATATCCCCCCTTAGTCTCCTCTTTTCCAAGCTAAAAAGTCCTAGCCTCTTTAATCTCTCCTCATATAGAACCCAATCCAATCCCCTAATCATTTTAGTTGCCCTTCTCTGAATATAAGATGTTTTAGGTTAAATATGATATTGGATTTGGGATTTAATCTGTGACAAAGTGTGCTGATAATTAGCTCTTTTAGCGTCTCTTGATCACTGTGTTTCAGTAAGTCATGTCCTCATGGACAAGAAATTTCTCTCACACATCTGTGTGCATATAGGCTAGAGAAGTAGAGCTGGGCCAGAGGATGGTAGTTAAGAGGATTTTAAAGTAAATCCTTTAAATTTAACTGAAAGTGGAATGGGATAGGAACTGGTAGTTAAATTTAGTACATGGTTTTAAGCATTCATTCAAACATGTTCACATTGTTCTTGTTGTAGACTTGGTAAGCGTATAGTTTTCCTTGCCCCTTAAAAGCTTCTGCTCAATCTTTACTTTGTAAAGTCATTGGTTTCTGTGACTTAATGTCTAGTCGTCACCATTGTGACTAAAAAATCTGTGTTCATGACTCAAAACTGTTACAAATATTTAAACAAGTAGATATTCCAACTATGTATATATTAACTGAAATAATGGATTAAAATATTTGTATAGTAAACTGTTTAGTGTTATGTTGACTTTTTCAGTCTACTAAATATTTTTATTGTATTTCAGTTCAAAATGATGTCTCAAGCAGCTCCGGACTTGCGGGAGGCGTGCAGCCACCCGGTGTCTCAAGCAGCTCCGGACGTGCGGGAGGAGTGCAGCCACCTGGTGTCTCAAGCAGCTCTGGACGTACGGGAGGAGTGCAGCCACCTGGTGTCTCAAGCAGTTCTGCCCTTGCAGGAGGAGTGCAGCCACCCGGTGTCTCAAGCAGCTCCGCACTTGCGGGAGGAGTGCACACACCCGGTGTCTCAAGCAGCTCCGCACTTGTGGGAGGAGTGCAGCCACCTGGTGTCTCAAGCAGCTCCGGTCTTTTGGTGGGAGTGCCACCACCGAATGTCTCAAGCAGCTGTGGACTTTTGGCGGGAGTGCCGCCACCGAATGTCTCAAGTAGCTCTGGACTTATGGCGGGAGTGCCGCCACCGAACGTCTCAAGTAGCTCTGGACTTATGGCGGGAGTGCCGCCACCGAACGTCTCAAG